>JAATLQ010037787.1:26212-58473 GCA_013421005.1 Heliconius erato x Heliconius himera | reverse complement strand
TTTACAGCCAGCAAAAATTACCTCAGTCTAACATGCCTATATCCAGGTCTAAGACATTGCAAAGGAATGACTCGTTGAGACAACATGTAGTTTGTATCAGCGTCGTATACTTCGAATCTAATAAATGCTAACTCGGGAAAGTTTACCTGCAAGAAAAATAATAATAATCATTTATATAAAAATTATACAAAGTTTTATATACTTTTTTAACTTTAAATTTTTCTTTAAACGATAAACTAAACTTATCCAACTTGAAGGTAAAGCATTTATGTAAAATGCTTAAAATTTAAGTAAAATAAAGTTTAAAATATCTTTTCAACATTTACTAAAAACTTACCCAAACTTACCTTAAAACTGAAAGTTTCATTCCAAATAGGATTCAAAGCATTTTTTCTAGCTACCCTAGTTTTTATTTTCTTACAATCGGCTGGAACTCCTAATATTTCCACTTCAACATAGGCATTGTAGAAGGAGTAGACATTTTCGGCGACATATTGGCCGGAGATGACGGCGAGAGTAAGATGAGCGGCGTGGATACCGTCGAACTCTTTATCCATGGGGTTATATCTGAATAAATATTGAATATTAAATTAATATTAACCTTTTTTAGCTGCACGATCTATCCCGCATATACGAGAGTAGGCAAAAGGAATCTAATGTTAAGGTACTTCGTTCCAAACGTACCATACATTTAGAGACAATGCATGGTGGAGCTTAACTCTGCGCTTATCTTGATATAATTGAATAATTTGTAGCCTATATGTTTTTGTGATGTAGACTATATTACTGTAAAGTTACATCTAAATCCGTTCAGGAGTTTTTGCGTGAAAGTGGAACAAACATGTCATTTAAATTATTTTATTTGTCCTACTCTAAAAAAATTAAAACCGCGGCGTTTATTTCTGCCACACACCGGACAGAACGGAGTGTCCTCGAAGCTATGTTTTTGTTCATCCTGTTATATATTATAAACTATAATAAACTTACCGTCTATAAGCAATATGGCTACAATCCCACATGACTCTTGGTTTTCTAACGTATCCTACACAACCATTGCTCTCGTACATGGCGGCGTTGATCGCCATCGCCGCGTCTTCTGTCTGATAGTTCAGTGCGACGAGCTGAACGCCGCACGACCAGAAGGACACGGGATCAAAGTTGGATGAATCTATTCTTAGGCTGGAAAAAGATTTGATTGGGACATATTATAATATTTATTGAGGCCAGTCGTGGCGCAGTGTGACTGTAAAACCGACTGGTTGTGGATTCGATCCCCACTCGAGGAGATGAAATATTTACTTAAATTTATATTTCCATTTCTTTGCTCTGGTGTCGAGGCATAGCGCGGCGTTGAGTTCTGCCACTTAACACGCAATGCCTAAAGAATTCGGCAGAAAGTGGGGAACGGAGTGTCTTACACTAGATTCACCCTGCCTACCCTACCCTGCTGTGTGCGGGATACAGCGTGAAGCTGATTTTTTTTATAATTTTTATATTAATACGAAGTTAATTGGTTGTATATTTTTTTAAATTGTCTTGATGTTATATACCCAATTTTTGGTTGTTAAATACAATGAGTTCTCCTCATTTACTGTGGCTTGTCTAAATCAGATTAGGAAATAACTTTTTTTATAAAACTAAATATTCCCGTAAATGAATTTGAATCTACGGCCACATACGCAATGCACCATCGTGACAGGTCAAAAGGTAAATTAATATAAATCGTCTAATTTGAAAATAAAACCACTCGAGGGAATAAATTATTTTCATTTCTTTGCTCTGGTATCAAAACAAAGCGCGGTAGTAAGTTCCGCCACTCAAGACCATACGTCTCTAAAATTGGGCGCAAAGTGAGGAACGAAATGCCTTAACAGTTTAATATTAGGTTCAATCTATCCTGCATTATGCGGGATACAGCGAAAAACTAAAAAATAATAATACATACCCGGCGGGATAAGTCCTAACAAGTTGTGTTTCGGTGTGAGCGATCAGAGCTAGCGGGTGTTTTCTGCATATCTTCTTAGCTATCGCTTCGTTGACAGAGGAGCATCTGTAACACGGATGGTGGATGGCGGGCGCGTTGAGGCATCTACCTCGGGTGTGCTGGGTGATGGCTAACTGCTGAAATGAAAAATAATTGTGGATTAAATATTAAAAAAAGGGTTTTTTTGGTGTCAAGACATTTTTCTACCTTCCACCAATTTCAAGGATGTTTTTTATTGACTTCAATATTAATTGTAACAATTCACACTGGGTTTTCCCTACCTATACTGTCTTGCGAGATAAAATATAAAGCTATATACAATCTTACCGTCCCAGCACTGTCACTGCTTTCTGAAGATTCAAAGCTGCATGTAGCACCACTTGTATTGTCCTTCACGTTGCTTGGCTGCCTGATCGAACTCCTCGGTGATATAGGATTCAGGCCTCGGAATTTTATGGCCTGAAAAATATGAATTTTTAATATATCAAGAAAAAGTGCGATAGACAACGATTTTAGTGTAAGAAATAATAAATATTTAAGAAGTGTTAAATGATAATGAGACCATCATGATGAAAATTGACACCGAATGTAAACGCGAAGATTGTAGGTTCAATCTTTATGGGAAATCTCCAGGATAAAGGGACTATTTATATTTGATTTCTCCGTTCCAGCGAGAAACCTGTTCACGATCGAGTTAAATTGAGATCGGCGTTGTCTTACGCTACTCAATACATAAAAAAATTGTATTCAAAGTGAAGAAGACATTGTTGCAGATAAATTGAGTGGAAACTAAAGCAAATAAATAGAGTGTAAGGTGTAGGACGGATGGTTGCAGATTAAATGAATGTAAAGTGAAGGACGAATGATTGAAAATAAACTAAGTGGAAAATGAAGGATGGATGGAACCATCCATCCTTCATTTTCCAAACAAATTGAGTGTAAAGTGAAGGACAAATGGTTGGGAAATAAATTGAGTGGAAAGTTAATGGCGTGTGATTGTAAATAAATTTAGTGTAAGAAGAAGGATGGATGGTTGGAAATAAATTAAGTCCTAAGTCAAGGATGGGTGGTTGTTAATTTGTTATAATTAAATTGTGGCGTTGGGTTAGGCTGCCCAAGATCTAATAATAATGGAAACTGAAGAACTCTGTTCTGTTTTAAAACTAGGTTCTCTCTATCTATCCTACTATTTGCATATAAAATTACTGAGCTAACCTGCACATAAGTAACCATATCGCTTAGTTCCCTCGCAATTTGATTACTCCGTTTTCTGTTAGAATGTTTCATGGCGGTAACTTCTTCTCCCTCACTCCTACGAAAACTCTGGTAGAGAGAGAGGGAGGTACGTCCGACCTTCTCTTCCATCGAATTAAGAATCTTGTGTAGTTCTTTCTCTGGAAATGATAAAAGCAGTTTGGTATATATAAAACTAGCTGAAGCTTTGAAGCCATGGTCATAGATGAATAGTAATATCCAACTGTGTATGACACGTGATACATTTTAGTGCTGTAAAATTAATGTTGAATAAAATAAACTCTTCATCTTAATATAAGGTAAAATAGAGATTAACAAAAAAAAACACCTTTTTCTATTTTTTTGCATAGTAGATAATTTTAGAAAAATAATGCAATATATAATGATACAGTCGTACAGTTGAGGCCATTAGTGGCGCAGTGGCACAAAGTGTAACTGTAAAACCGACTGGTTGTGGGTTCTCGCTTTTCACTCGAGGAGATGAAATATTTACTTAAATTTATATTTCCATTTCGCTCTGGTGTCGAGATAAAAGCGACAACAAAGTGGGGAACGGAGTGTCTTACAAGGTTCCCTTTGCCTATTTTGCTGTGTACGGGATGCAGCGTGAAGCTGATTTATAATTAATAAATACATTATTTTCCGAAAATTACAAATATTAAAAAAAAATCTAATGAAAAATATTTTTCACTAAGAGATTTAATTATTTGTCACGTCAGTAGGCATAAAAATTGGCTGCCGAAACAATCGCATTCTTAGTATAAAATTTATTCGTCTAAATATTCCCATACCATCAATTTCGTCGTCTTCGTCGTAATCCTCATCAGAGAAGTACTCAGTAAGCGACGAACCAGCGGACTGATTCGACATAATCGAGCTAGTTCTGTTACTGGCGTCGGGAAGCGACGAAGTTGTGTGACGAATGCCATTTGACCTAGAAAACAGTATAAATAAATAAGTAAATCACGTTTTTTTCCGCACAAAAGTCTAATTGTCTAGTATTAAAACATTTCGTTCTCTGTTTTCCTTTTTCTGAATACTGACGTTACTTGTTCAGTGATTCATACATAGAAGAGAGCCAAAAAATATATAAAACTAGCTTACGGCCTTTTCACTTACAGCTTTGTCCGCATGGTCAAGTGCATTTTGGAAATTGCTTTTGTATCCCGCCATAGCAGGGTAGACAGAGGGAACATGGGAACCTAGTATTAAGACATTCTGTTCCCCACTATTCTCCGAATTCTGGAGACATTGTGAGTTAAGAGGAGCTCAATGCTGCGCTCTGCTTGGCGTTGTTTGGAATCGAACCTACAACTTGTACCCCTGCGCCACGAATACACAACTGACCTAAAAGCGGTAGCCAAGACACCTCCGTAACCCTGGGCAGAACTCGTGCCAGTCAAACCTATAGTAGGACTTGACTCTATGGGCAGTAGTTTCTTGTTTTTGATTAAAACCTGAAATAACAAAATATATTTTTATATTAAAATTGGCCGACATCATTTCTAATCGATACTTAGTTGATTGTTACGTCAGGTAAATATATGTAAGCTCCTGGTATGAATAGAAAAAGAAAGAACTAACTAAACACAATTCTTTCTTCCGAATAGAAATCGAACCCACATCCACGTTTACAGTCGGACTACGATCTACTCCAGGATAAATAATCTCTAAAAAAAAGGATACGGGTACCTTATATTTAAGCTGTTCAGGACTCGGCAGCCTTGGCTCGTCCGTATAGTCGACTTCGAACAGGAACGACGTAACCAGTTGCTCTCCAAACACTGCCTGGATGAAGACAGAGCTAGTAAAGCGTGTGTAATTTGTTAAATGGTGGTTTGTTATTAGTCTGGAGATACTAGGTTCAATTTATGGCTAAAGAGAGGCGGTAACAATCGTTGAAATATTTACTTTTTTTATATTGTTCAACTGCTCTACTATAACTTAAATTTTACTTCTACAAATTTTGTCTGCCCAAAATAACCTTAAGAATTATTATTTGGCAGAAGAGTAAAATATATCTAAGAAAAGAATATATATAAAAAAAACTAACATTTTCATACAACAAAAAATATTATTTGTGTAAAGTAAAAAAATAATAAATTTTATAATGCTGACCTCAAAAGTACTGGCCATTACTTGTTGCTGTGGCAAGCTGCAGTGGTTCTCTATACTTAGTATTAGCGGATACGGTGAAGCTACAAAGGCGCTCCTGAAAAAATATATAACTCAGTCTTACGCTGTATCCCACACACAACAAGGTAGGCAGAGGGAATCTAGTGTCACACTCCGTAGTGTAGACACTCCGTTCCCCAATTTTCACCGAATTTTAGAAGCATTGCGTGTCGGCGCGCTTTACCTCGATACCAGTACGAAGAAACTTTGTGCCGCCACGAGTAGCCTCAAAAAAAGTGTATATTGCGTATGCAATACAGCTTAATGTTACACAAAGCTTAACAAGACCAATAATTTTATCAAAAGAACATCAAATAATATGAAGTTAGCAATGAACTAACAAATATATATACATATTTTTTGTATGAGCCCAAAATCCTTTTTCTTTTTTAGGCTTCCGTACCCAAAGGGTGAAAGGGATCTTACTATTAAGACTCCTTTCCGTCCGTTCGTCTCTTCATCTATCCGTTTGTCTCCTGGGCATTTCTCATGAACTTACGCATTTCTCATATACTTAGATACTCGTGCGCGAGTTCGACTTTGTTTCACATTATATGCCGTATAAACTTAGTGTTAAGGCACTACGTTCCTTACGCGCCACCTAGTTTTTCGACTCTTAGCGTGTGTGTATTGGAAGTTAACGCCGCGTTTTGTCAAATTATGAGCTTCAATCTTTACTCAAAATCGAGTAAAACGATTATATTAAAATTATTTTCATTTTTATTCTAAATTAATTAATCGATAATGGATATATGGATAGTTATGGAAATAACATAAGTGCATTATAAATGACTATGGAGACAAACCTAGCAATAGTCTCCACGACGCGTCTGAACGGTATCTTCGTGGTGAACGTGTGGCCGTGGTAGATGACCGGGTTGCCGTCGTCCCCGTCCCAGCAGTCCAGTTCGACGCACCTGCAGCCTGTTAGTAATACCTGTAAATTATACAAATTAAACTTAAATTAAACTTTTTGACAATTTTTTGCCAAATTCATATATATAATCTATATAACTGTAAAGTTTTATGTAAATCTGTTCGGAATGTTAGCGTGGTCAAATGAAAATTAGTAAGAGTTATGTATGACTTGACTCATTCTAAGTGGCCGGAGTCATCAACACTCTTGATGTGATATGAAATAGCCTTCATTAATAAATTGACTACTCAAGACAAAAATATTTTCCACTAGTACCTGAGATCAACCAAACAAATTTTGTCACAACAACATCTCAGCCTGATAATATTGAATAGATTAAAGATTTTAAAGAGAATTGAGGCCAATATAATTCAGTGGTACAACGTTGCGTAAAATGTATGATCTCTAGACTAAGCAGTCTAATTAAACCTAATTAAGTTTGAAATTGAAACCACCATTTTACAAATCTAGAAGAAGAGTCTAAATGTTGTTGCTTTGAGGACGTAAAAAGCTAAACTAAAAAAACAAGATCTTACGATGTTTTTTAATTTCATACTAGTAAAATGATAACATAATTTTGCAATATGTTTATGACGCTGTCATGGTCCTGTATAGCACAAGGATGTGACTGTAAACGCGACGCGACGCGGGTTGATTCCAACTTGGATGAATACAATATTGAATATTTTAATTTTTTTCGTATAATTTTTACTAACTAAATTTATATAAAATAAAATATTTGTTACATTATGCATTCCATTCTCACTACCTCGAAGCGAAATACATTGCAGGTCTTTTTTTAACCTGAAACTAGTATTAAAATCCAAACTTCCACTTTCCGCCGGAATTCGAAAAGTAGTTGAGTGGCAGAGCGTGGCGTTGAGTTCCGCCACTCAACACGCAATGCTTTATAATTCGGCGGAAAATGAGTAACGAAAGTATCTACCTGTTATATGCGGGATACAACATGAAGTTAAAAAAATAAGGTAAAAAAATGAGGCTTATAGGTACAGAGGTTTTGAATTCAAGACCACATATATATCTATAATGAAAACTATGATAACGACAAGTTATGCTATTCCATAATAATGTAATTATTATTAATCAAAATATTAGTCTCTTATCTATACAATATGTTCTGATGTACGATTAGATATTAATAAATTGTATTATTTTTAGGATTTATTATTTTTAGCACCCTTCGTTTTCGTAAAAACGCTCTGGTTCCCCACTTTCCACTTGAGGCATTGCGTGTTGAGTGGCGGAACTCAACGCTGCGCTTTGACTCGTCACCCTAGTAGCCAAAATTTTGTGTTTTATGGAAAAAACAAAAACTGGTCAATAATTAATAGGAATTAGTTACTATGAATTTAGACTAACATATGTCATATTATGAATCAAAAGATAAGACTGTAAACTTTGTAGATAAAATTTAGTCATACCTAATTGTGTCGAAGTATTTATGTACCTATAATATTTATGACACAGAATTCATTGCTATTACTTTAAATTTTTTCAGCCACGCGCTGTATCCCACACATTACAGGGTAGGCGGATGGAACCTGGTAACCTAGAGCCAAGACACTCCATTACCATTAAGACAGTGCCGTTTCCGATTTTCCGCCGAATTTTGAAGGTACTGTGTGTTGAGTGGTAAAACTCAACGTCGCGTTTTGCCTCATTACCAGAGCGAGAAGATAAAAATGTTAAATATGTATTTAATTTTCTCAAGTAGAATGGAACCAATCACTTGTCACGTTTACAATCCACGAGAGCCTCAAGTTTTTATGATTAACCTGAAAAAGTAAAATACCGCTGCGCTGCTTCAAGCTTTTTACTTGTCAGTTGGTAATTCTCAATAACAATATTTATTTAGTAAAATTTAAAAAATCTACCATTTTATACATTATATAAGGGAATATACTGAGGTTACTTATAATATAAGGAAAGCAAAGTGTCTTAACACTAGCTTAACAGGTTGCTTCTGCATATCCTGCTATATGCGGGAAACAGCGTGAAGCTAAAATAAAAAAATATTAACAGCGTATAAATTTGCAGGCTATATATAGTTAATGCAGCATGTAAACTCAAAGGGGATTATACGCTATATTAATATGAGCATTTATTGTAGATAAGTAGCTGTGCCAGTTCAGTGAACTGATTGGTTCCGTTTCATTAAATGTTTCTGAATGAATAACTTTGAACGCATGCTGGGAGCTTAGTATGGACGTGAATTAACTAAAGAAAATGTGTAAAGAGTGAAATTGTAATTTTGCTTTATTTTATTTTTCTAAATATATAATTTTATAATGTATTATATATATGAATTAAATACATTTTTATGTTTTAACACAGTATCATGCCATTTAAGATACCAAACTACCCAGCTCTATGTTCAACTGATGACAAAAAATTTCAAATGAAAGTTGAAGACCTATATTCAAATATGCCCAACGCAGCGATTTCAAATACTATTTCAATATATTTCTTAACGTTACATATCTAGAAATAAGGTAATTAAACATAAAAAAAAATAGAAGAGTAACTCTACTAATTTTATTAAAAACGTGTCTTATGACACTAGCTAAAGGACGGTGTCGCTGGACGCATGTGCGAAATTATTGATTTTATCCAAGTCTAGGAAAAATTTATAATACCGCTGCACTTAGCGCGAACATAACGTAAAATTTGCTAACAAATAAATATTTACCAATTTCTACAAACATTAAAATTTTTACACGCAACTGATATATAATCTTTAGTCACAGATTATAAAAAAACGTCATTTTAACGTTTGACTGTTTCTAATTTGACATTGACAATTGTGTTTAGCATTTTGCACGGCAAAGTTTATTTTAACTAGATTTCTTTTTAACATGCATTTTCCTACTGTATAACATCTCTTTTTTAACCTACGACCTCCTTCGTGTCTTTTCTATACAACGTGATATTTGCGAAGTGATTTGTGCTCTAAACTGGCACGTTCTGAAGGCCATAATTAAGTAATAGAACACAACAGTTTATTTTTCCACCGGTTTTCTTAAAGATAGACAAAATTACGTCCGAAAAGGAAGATATAATGAAAGACATCGCTCCAGTTGCCGCTACTACTGCCACCGGCGATATAGATACTAGGAATGTTGTTAAAAACCGAGAGCTACTATATCGTATGATAATCAGGTACATTTTTTACTAAATTAATATTTCATAATTTTGAAATGTATCTTAACATTATATTTAGTTAATCTATTGTTTTTATAACATTTGGTCTTTAGTTTTTAGTTCCGACAGTTAAATAAAAAAAAAATCAAGGTTATGTTTATATACATAGTTTATATTTATATTGAGATTTTTTGTAATTTGGACAACCCAAGAGAATAATTTAATTTTGTTATTTTTTCTAGTCAACTCCACTATGATGGATTTCAACCTATAGCAGCTACATTATCTGCAACGGTTCATGCTGATCCACCATGTCCGCCTAGTGACCGGTACGATAAACAAATCATTTATATAATTCATAAGTGTACTGGAGATACTTAAACTTAAGAACTAGCTACTAAAGCTAGTTCTTAAGTTTAAGTAGCTAGTGATGAATGGCAATTTATTGTGGGTAGCAAAACCCAATGCCATATTTTATCTAATGTGAATGTGAAAACATCCTGAATTTTGAAATTACTGTACTAATAATATATTACATTTTATTGATAAAATATAATATATTATTAGTAAAGTGGAAAATTATTATTTAATTTATTTTTATTTTTAAAGTAGAAAAGAAAAGATAATGAGGACCTGGTACAATTCTCTGCTGACTACCTAAATTTAAGGAACTTAATGTTACATTTTGTCTTAACGGAGGGATGAAAATAATTCTTTCCCCTTGAGAGCGGATAGAACTTACAAACATACATTTTATAATAACTAGTTTTTAGATTGCTCAACCTCATGATGGTGGGTCTTCAACATGAGCCAGATAGAAAGGATAGACTTGCTGCCTCTAGTGGCGCTGAACATTTACTTGGAACTACAGGGTTTGGTATGTTTTTACTTTCTAAAATTTTTAACATGCTAATGACTGAATACATAAAAAGATTTTAATTTGTTTGATTTCTGTTTGTAACATCTTTTTTGTTGCTTAAGTGTAATGTTTATGGGTATATTTCTCATTCAAGAACAATTTTTATTTGCCATATAAAAGGAAAAAAAATATTGATATCAATTTATAATCATTATTTTATACCGTTCTTTCAAAAAGACTTGGAATTCGAAATGGACGCGTCTTCGCTGGCTCCCGAACCTGCGACCTATGAGACGGCGTACGTCACGTCACACAAGATGGCGTGTCGCGCTGGTGCGTTCAGCGCTTGTGGACAGCTGGTTGCTACTGGCAGCGTTGATGCTAGTATTAAGGTTGGTTTCATTATATGTATTTATTGATATTTATAGGTATTTATACGAGTATGCTTATGTATAATAATAAAGAATAAAAATTATGAGATTATTGCGAAATATCTGATATAAAAAAGATTTAAAACTCATTCAAGGGACTGTTTGTATTTATTAATGCAGATTTTTTCATTTAGAGTGTTGAGGGTGGGTTGTGGGAAATGGAGAGACTTACTACTAGATTCTGTCTAGGATTCTCTGTAGTATAAAGTACCTAGAAACTAGGTAACAATATATATAAATTATTAAAAAATAATACTTCTTACGCGACTGCGGCGAGACCCCATTAAGTGGGGAACGGAAGGTTTCAGAGGGAATACTAGGTTCCTCTTGGTTATTCTACTGTTTATATGTGGGATACAACTGAGAACTTAAAAAATGAAAGAAAAGATTCATACGGAATTATAATTTTTAAAATTAAATATTTGATTACGTTTCTTTTATGTTGTACTAACAGATTCTAGACGTAGAACGTATGCTGGCTAAGTCTGCTCCCGAAGAAGTTGATCCTGGGAGAGAACAGCAAGGACACCCTGTTATTAGGACTTTGTAAGTTAATTTAGCAAAATACTTAATTATGTTTTTTTAAATCATTTGATATTAATATAATTTTTTTCAAACTTAAAATCTATGACATTATTGAGTAAACGCCATTTGTTTTATAAATTTCTTTTTTTTTTTGGTATAATAATATTATAAATTGTTTTCTAATATCACTCTGTAGATTATTTATATTATTATTTTGTGGAATACAATAACTTTTAATTTAAATGTTTATATAATAAACAGTGTAAATGGATTATTTTTGATTTCTCCACTTCGGCAAGACAAAGCGCGGTGTTTAGTACGGGCACTGAACCCGACGTGTCTAATTCGGGTAGAAACTGCTTAACTATCTTGGTATATAAGAAGGCTTAAAATAATGTTGTATATTTCTTTTTTAAGATATGATCATACAGATGAAATAACTGCGCTCGATTTCCATCCTCGCGAGCAAATATTAGTATCGGCCTCTCGCGATTGCTGTATAAAGTTGTTCGACATAACGAAGGCATCTGCTAAGAAAGCATATAAGTCTATTACTGTAAGTATTTTTTAATTTAAATTGTAATCATTTTTATATTTTATTTAATATATTTATTATTTCGTGTGTCTATGTGTGTTTTGTTGTGTGCTTCCTGGCGCAGAGTCATAACAGTGTAAACACTTGAAATGTTTTCTTCTCGTTTCTTCGCTCAGGTAACAAGGCGAAGCGCATTGCGTTCCACCACTCAACAGGCAATGCCTCGAAAATTCGATGGAGTTTAAAATTTTAAAATTCTATTAAAACTAGGATATCAATTTTTAAATTAGAAGATTTTTTAAATTTTATACTTAGTAGTTTTTTAAATAAAATATTATAAATACATTTATTGTTGAATTCTTCAAAAATAAAAGTTATTGCTCAACATAAAAATAAAAAAAATGTTTTACATGAATGTGATGTTTATTTGGTAAAAATATTTTTATTTATCTATTACTTATACTTTATTAACATAATTTCTTCATTTTTAAATATATTTCCTATCAACAGGATGCAGAGCCAGTACTCTGCGTAGCGTTCCATCCCTTGGGTGACCATATCATAGCGTCAACCACCCATCCAGTTATAAGACTGTACGATGTGACAACAAGCCAGTGCTTCGTGTGCCCCATACCGTCACACCACCACAAGAAACAGGTTAATAGTATCAAGTGAGTGGATTTTTCATATTATTTGTGATTTTTAATTTTTTTTTTTAGTGTTAAACTGCAGCTTTTCCAATTTAACGTACTAAATGAGAAGATATTTTATTAATTTTAGATTAAAAAAAAGTTTAGTGGCCACTAAACTTTTTTTTAGTTTTCAGTTTTGTTATAAGGGAATATTTTTTATTTTTAATGGTCCTTGCATTTTGTTTTTTGTATTAATTTATTTTTGGTTAGTGGATATCAATATGTATTATTCTATTAGAGAAGAAGAAATATTTATAATGTTTGTTTAGGCTCTCTTTTGAGCGGAAATTGAACCCACAACTATCGCGTATGGCTTCCACCATTCATCTAGTTAGAAGACTGTGCGATGTGAGAAAAAATCAGTGTATCGTATGTGCCATAACTTACATCATTACAGGAAACGTATTAATAGTATTAAGAATAGATTTTTTTAAATAAAAAATGTGTAGGTATTTTTAAATTTATTGTAGTGGTAAAATTATGTTTTATTTTTTATTCATGTCAAATTATATACCTTCACTTCCAGGTAAAGCATCTAAGCCGATTTTTTATAATGTACATTCCATATATTGTTAAGTGGTAGAAGACGGTTGAAGGCGACTTACTATTAAATTATTATCATTTAGCCACAAATACGATATTTTATTTTTACCAAATGGTGAATGTCTTAATATAAACGGTTACCGTTTCGTTTTCACCAGATTTTCTCCAAACGGTAAGTACTTCGCGAGCGGAAGCGCCGATGGCACAGTGAAGCTCTGGGACACCGTGTCCAACAGATGTTTCAACACGTTCAACGCCCACGAGGGCGCCGAAGTGTGTTCAGTTGCTTTTACCAGAAATAGCAAGGTAAATTTGGTATACATGGTGCTTTTTTTTCTTTTCGATTTTTTTATTTGTGTTGCGCGAATTGAACACCTATTTTTTTGATCTTCACAATTCACGTTCTGCATTTGAATTTTGTTACAAATCAATATTTGTAGTATGAATAAAAATAAAATAATTAATTAAATATTTTTTTTTGTTAAAGAAGTCTTTCTTTTGAATTGAAAATGGTGACTAAACTTTTGGATTTCTTCATTTAATATGTAAGAAAATATTTAATTGTTTTGTAGTGTTACATCACTGTGTTAGTGACACATGTCTCTTTTTTTCCAGTATTTACTAACATCGGGTATGGATTCGTCTATCAAGCTGTGGGAGCTAGCTAGTAGTCGATGTCTCATACAATACACTGGGGCTGGTACAACGGGTGAGGAATATTTTATTTGTTTCTTCTGGTGTGTAGGTGTATTTTATGTTGATCTAATGTATGTGTATGTGTATTTTTCTATGAATAACGTATAATATTGGGCGTAAACTGAAAAATGGTATATTTTAACATACACGGCTTTCTCTTATATAAAAAATATAAAAGGCAGTCACAAATAAAACATTTGTGGCTTCAAATATGATTTTTTTACTCGAAAGATAAAACTTAAAAAACATGACTAACTATTTTTTTTCCAAAATAATTATTTATATATATTACTCATATGAAAAATGTTCATCATAATTTTAAAGAAAAATAAATCTTCAGGTAAACAAGACCACCACGCTCAAGCCGTATTCAATCATACTGAGGACTACGTAATGTTCCCGGACGAGGCCACCACGTCGCTTTGTACGTGGCATTCACGCAGCGCAAGCAGATGTCAGTTGATGTCTTTGGGGCACAATGGGGCAGTTAGGTGAGTCAATAGGTTTTAAGTCAAATGAAATAAGAAGATATTTAAAAAAAACGAGAACAGAAATGCGTTATCACTGATAGAGATATATTGGTTTGAGTTTCTTGGTTGGGGCATAATGGGAGTTTAATTCAAAGTGGGATTTTTTGCAAAATTATAATTATATTAAAGAAAAACATATAATAATCGTGATCGACGTAATTAAATATAAAGAAAAAAGTGGTAGCTAGTTAAAAATTATATATGTAAATAAAGTTACGTTTTAATTGTATTTCTTCATACGCAGGACTCAACTGATGTCTTTGGGGCATAATGGGGTTAATTAATGATTTGCATTTGAACCACGAATTACTGGTCTATTTTATATTTACCTACATTTACAAGAGTTTGATAATGACTAAAATACCTATAAATATGTTAAGTTTTTAAATTAATTTTGTTATTATAATATTTCAGATACATAGTCCACTCTGGCACAGCGCCAGCGTTCCTAACATGCAGTGATGATTACAGAGCTAGGTTCTGGTACAGAAGGAACACACATTGATTTTTTTATTGTATTGATATTAAGATTAAAATATGATTTCTACATTTATTATTGTTGTTTTATTTTCCAAATGACAAAAAGTTCAATATTTTATATAAATAAACTATATTTTACTGTTAAAAACCAATTAAAGTTTTTAAAATTAGTATTTCAAGTTAAGACACTGCTCCCTATTTATCGCCAAA
The DNA here is from genome assembly GCA_013421005.1 of Heliconius erato x Heliconius himera. Lineage (NCBI taxonomy): Eukaryota > Metazoa > Arthropoda > Insecta > Lepidoptera > Nymphalidae > Heliconius > Heliconius erato x Heliconius himera. The sequence continues at coordinate 43,481 of JAATLQ010037787.1, read as the reverse complement.
TTCTGGAGGCATTGCGTGTTGAATTGCAGAACTCAACGTAGCGCTTTGCCTTGATATCAGCCAGAAATATCTTGATATCAGAGGAAATTAAATATTTAATACTTTATTAAATATTTAATTTCCTCGACTAGGAATTGAACCCGCAACCTGTCACATTTACAGTCCCGCTTGCCCCTGCGCCGCAACTGGTCTCTATGTACTAATTTGATATATTAATTTATTATGTGCAAAAATCACGTGAACCAATACGGACTGGAAAACGCGATGGTTGTGTGTTTGATTTCCGTTCGGGAGAATAAATTATTTTCATTTCCTCGCTCTGGTAATGACAAAGTGCAGCGTTGAGTTCCGCCACTCAGTAAACTGAGCCATTGTTTGCCTGTGCCATAATGGCCTAAATTGAACCTACACATACCTGGCTATACAGCTCCACTGAGGACTCTCCTTTCAACTGATGACCTGTCAGGTAGGTGTTGTGGCTGCTAGCTATGTAGTACTGGCTGAGTGGTCCAGTCATTTCTCGGGAGAGCTCCTTTGGGAGATCCTCCTCGTCTGGACGGGTGGGCTTCCTAATAATTCAAATAAATTTAGACCTTTAATTTGTTCAAAAGGTTTATTACTAAAATCTTGAATGGCTATCGATATTATAATTTTTAAGGTACCACAAAAAAAACATTTGGAATATATATAAGATCATTTTGTCGTCTGCCTGTCTGTTAGTTCGCCAAGGTCATTTTTACCATATCACGATTAAATTCCGATCCCCATTTTTAGCCAAAAAACTAAGGCATTGCGTGTTGAGTAACGGAACTCAACGTCGCGCTTTGCCTAGACACAAGAGCGAAGAAATGAAAATATATATGAAAAGAAAATATAAATATTTGATTTCCTCGAGTGGGGATCGAACCACAACCAGTCAATTTTACAGTCACACTTTGCGCCCTTTAATTTACGCATTCTCGGAGCTTTTTAATTTTTTAAATCGTAATCATCACGTTTCACGCCGATGATTACTTTGATGATTAGTGTGATCTCTCATGTTTACTAGTGACCTCAGAAGAGTTACATGCTATTTGAGCCCTGGCTCCATCATCACACCAGCTGGCTGATATCATACGTTTAGTCCCCTTAGGTATGTATTACTGCTAGGTTTGATGGTATAATTATTACAAGTGGGTCAAACACAGTTTCTTGGTTACATGGTTACAAGGTTGACCTAATTAAAGCGTGTTAAAAATATATATAAAATTTACCCCAAATAGTTAGTAGCTCTTCGTTGTTCAGGAACAAACGCATAATTGTCTTTGTCTGTCAGAAATCTGACAAAACCTTCAAATGATAAGCAGTTCTCAGCTCTCAGAGCTGGATCTGGTTCATGCCTCTGAAAGGAAATCGATTATAAATAGATTTTCTTATATAATAGGCACTCAGGTTTCAACTTTCTATCACTAGATTGTAGTATTGGAATTTAACGCCGCGCTCTGTCCACCAGAATGGAAAAATGGATATAACTAATTCTGAGTGGACATCAAACTCATAAATTGTCACGTTCACAGTTAAACGCTGTCGTGCAATACGACGATGACTTCAATATTTGTTGCTATGTATCACGTCACGTTAAGACATTTCGTTACGCATGCATCGTCTAATTGTCGAGACTGTGTATTGAGAGGCGGAAATTAACGCCGCACTTTGTCTACTAAAATGAGGAAATCAGAACTATTCATTTAGACAATTGTTTTATTGAACTGGCTAAAAATTTAGTTACCAATGTATGGATATTGTCTTCAAAATGATAATGTCATTACAACACGAAAGAAATTCAGATTAGTTAACAAATAATTGTGTAGTTCAAGCGGGTGAAGCATATAGCGACCCGCTATATGCTAGTACATAATATACCTGTATAATATCTTTTAATTGCTGCTCAGTCTTCGGTTCATTTTGTCTTGTTTCGCAAAATTTTCCAAGTGTAGGCAGAGACAGGACTCTGCCACTAACGTCTGGACTTGCGCCTAAAAAGATATACTGATTATAATATACTAGATTGTAAGTGCGGCGGCTTCGCCCAAGTGCTGAAATGGGTAGCCCTGCTACTGCTACTGCCCCTGGGCTACAATGGATCAGGATTTCATAATATTAAAATTTAAAAATATCGTGTGATAGTTATTTACCTAAATTCTGTAAATAACAATTTAACATGTAATCTAATGGTTGTGGTTAATATAATATTTCTTTTAGTGCACCCGCATATATAGGCAGGTAGGCTGTTTACAGAGGAAACCTGGATTCGCCGTTCCCATTAAGACACTCCCGTTCCAAAGTTTACGATTATTTTCCATTTTATTGTAACAATGATGTAATCGTGTATTTTAAAAAAACACAAGTTAAATATGTTAATGTATGCGTAAAGACTATTTGCAAGCTTTGATCGGGTCGCCTGCGATGTTTCAAAAAGGGCAAAGAATTACGTTCTCATTAATTTTTCATCTCTTTTTAAACTTTGAAACATACATTTACTTAATATTATTCCTATTCTTTAAATTTAATAAAAATAATTTCTTACCCGGTAAAGCAGCAGCTGCAAGAATGTCGAATGCCTTTTTCCTACCAGCTTTATCACTCGGTGGTTCTAAGTCCAGAGACCCATTTCTTGTTAGGAGACCTTTGAAAAACCACTAATCGGTAATTATCAAAATAATGATTTATACGTCATTTATCAAGACAAGTGCGAGGTTGTGTACCGCCACTCTACACGCTTGTCTTGATAATTTTGGAAAGTACGTCATTGAGTATCTTAGAATTAAACCTTACTTAGCAAAATATTGTTATACATAACATCTCCTGATTTCAATCGTAGCGCAGTGGCACAAGTGTGAGACTGTAAACACGATTAGCTGTGGGTAATAATATTTTCATTTCCTTGCTGTGGTAACGAAGCAAAGTGCGAGGTTGAGTTCCGCCACTCAACATGCAATGCCTCCAGATTTCGGTGAAAAGTGGGTAACGGAGTGTGTTAACACTAGGGTCCCTCTGCCTACCCTGCTGTGTGCGGGATACAGCTTGAAACTAATTAATAAATAACAAACAAATAAATCGCTATTACCTGTCCGAAATATAGTTTTACTTCTAAACAATTCGGGCGAGCTTCTACTTTTTTCAGCTCCTAACAAAGGGTTCCGCATTCTTGGTACTGCTAATTGTTCGAAAACGTCCCGTAATTCAGAACGCATTACTAAACTGCAACAAAAAAGGTAATCTGTAACATATTTTACTAGCTTTCACCTTCGGCTTCGCTCTCGTAGTCAAGTAGAAATGGCTAACGTCATGTGATAAAGTCTTCCTTGAAAGAGACTAACCAACACAAAAAAAGAAATTCAATTCGAGCCAGTAGTTCAACTTTATAATATTAGTATCAATTAGGTACCCTCCTGGCTCCATTGTCAGACCAGCTCGATGATATTATATAATTGTATTGTCAGCTAAGCTACCAAGATTCATAATGAAATGATCACTAATAATGGGTGCAATAGAGTTTCTTGTATTTTATTATAGATTCCTAACACAATTCCCAATTTAGATTCCTACGCAGCTGCAAGTTGATCTAATCAAAGCGTGTTAATAATTAGTATTATTTACCTAAAACTCCTAAATAAGGCAACGAAGTCCATAAAGTCCAATTGTGTATCATAGCCCACTGAGCCCGTCCGTAAATGTTTGAGGTTCTCCCAAAATCTCTCGCTTGTCTCCAATCTTCTTAAACTGTAATAAAACAAATAAGATTCGTATCAATATTCTAGAAGATAAGTTGTTTGAATAAAAGATTTGTTAAAAATTATAAATAACAATTCTGACTGTGAAGATGATAGTTGTGGGTTCAATGAAGTATTTTCCTTTCCTCGCTGTGGCCACATAGTAAAGACGTTGTTAAATTTCGTAACTCAATATCTCGAAAAAGCGGAGAACAGAGTGTTTTTGCACTAAGTTTCCGCCTGCCTGCCCTGCGGCGTGCGTGCACACCGTGACACAGCGTTTGCAAGACACAACGTAAAAACAAGAATATTTGTAGTGTAATTGCGACAGGACTTTATAATCTGCTCCGAAGACGACTTTGATAAGAAGAGCTGGTGAGACTCTTAAGGGTTATCTTAGTGTGTTAGCTGGTGAGAAACTTAAGGGTTATCTTTGTATTGTTTATTTTTAAGCTTCACGCTTGTTCTCGTATATACATATATATCTCGTATATACATATAACAGGGTAGGCAGAAAAAATCAAGTGCTAAGACGTGCTCCATTCTCTACGCAACTCCTAATTTTTTTGATATTGCGTGTTTAGAGGCGGAACTCTATATAATAGTATTATATGACCATACAAATAGCTTACCTACTACGGTTAGGTGAGGCACTAAGCACGCTGGTGGTAGCTGTGAGACTACTGTGCCTGTGTGTACTGTGTGTATGTGAACACTGACTTGACGCAGCCGAATAGGAACTGAAAACAGAAATGCCGTTGATACCTTTGATCTAGTATATTTTTTACTTATACGCACTTACTATTACTTAAGGAATCGCACGTATTGCAGTTTTATTATAGTTATAGTTTTTCTTCCTTTTTACAATTGCTCTCCGGGGGCTCATCATTCTTTTAACGTAAACTTTAAATTCCAAGATTAAGGATATTGAGGCAACCCAGGTCCCTCCATGCGTGTACTAACGTTTGTGTCATAAATATTTTTTGTCATTCTTTCGTTACTTATTTTCTTAAGATATCCAAACTGCCTGAGCACATACTTTTTCCATTTAGTGTATCTCTTTGTTGCGGTTTCAGTAAACTAAACTGACTCAGCATATACTACGAAGCGACTGCTTCTTCACAGCATTCATCTTTTATTCATTCTCCTTTTGCCATACTCACGTTTCGCTGGCGTACAACAGCATCACTACTACAAAAATAAACCAAAAAATATGTAAATACCACCTATGCCTTGGTGATCCATGGACAGCATCATCATCACTCCTGGTGCCAGAATTATGGGAGCTGTAGCTTTTTGGTGAACTTTTTAATTCTGAAGTAGATTTATTTTTTTTAAACTTCATAGCAGAATTTTTGATGGAGTCTGAATGGTCTGAATATTTCACGGGAGTTGAATGAGAGGAACTGCCACTTATCGATTCCCTTCCACCGAAGACCTACGAAAGCAATTTAGTGTTATATATTTTTATCAATAAATGTATTTTTCCCGACTGCTAAGGAAGGGTTATGTTCTTATATATGGCACGTGAAGCCATGGGCCAAAAGTGAAGAACAGCACAATTCGGTTTTTGATAGGTTGAATGCGATAGTAGTGAATTTAAATAACATTGTTTCATACCCTTTCTTGCTATTGTTACTTTGATCCGTTTATAAGAGTTTTAAACTTATAACTTTCTCACTTTGTTATCAGTTCTAAGAACCTGAATTTGACAAAATTTAAAAAATTGTACAATGATAAGATTTGGCAGTTATGATGAAACTCTTCGAATGTAACCAAAATTCAGAATCATATAATTCACAGCTATGAACACATTCTATGGCACTTTCTTGATAACTTGTAGCTTTGCACGTTAAAAGAGTATTTTCCTTTTTTTACTCTATAATTTACTTCTATTTGAAGGGAAGAAAAATTTAAGTGAAATTACAACATACAGACCCGTATAGCATCGGACACGAGAGGTTCACAGCAGCACCCGTCCTCGTAGTACAACGCCGTGTATTTGTTCTTCAACCACGCTAGACTTCTGTCCGCTAGTTTAGTCTGGCTTATCAGCGCTTTGATAACAGAATGTAGGCCTACTGCCCATACCCTGTAAAATATTTAAGGTTGTAGATATTCATAAGAATTTACCAATTCAAATTTTATCTAAATAAAAAAATAACTTAAAAAAAATAAAAACACGCTTTTTTCAACATTAATAAGACAAATGTAACCAGTACAAACTCGATATGTTTGTTTGTAGGCAGACCAAGGTCGATGGTAGCACAATATTGTATTGTCATCTTAACTACATGTAATTGCCAAGTTTCATGATGACATAGCAATTAGAAATGCGTGTTGAAATGCAGGTTATGTTAGATATTTTCATATTCTAAAGTATCTAACTTAACTTGTCCATACAAACCGCCAAGTTTTTAGTTGCGGTTGCTAATGCTTAAAATGAGTAGCTGTGGTTTATTATATATAGGTACCAAAATTTATTCAATTTTTTTGCTTCACGCTGTTTCCTGCATATAGAAGAATAGACAGAAGGAGCTTACTTTTAAGAGTTATCTCTTGTACTTAGAATGTCACTTTTATAAATTTGGCCACGAGGCAAATCGCAGGGAAAAAAGGAAAAAAATAAAATTTACCTAAAAGAATAAGGTGGCAGTACAAAATGTACAGTCCGGTTGTCGCTCAATGTTTTCCCATAAACTAGAGATATTATAAGTGGACGTTGCGTACAATTTTCTAAGCCGTGTCGTTTTGCGCACGCGCATAAATCTGAGATATCTCTTGGTTCTAACAGTTTGCCGTAAAGACGCATGTCCTTTACACATTGGAGGTCGATGAATCTGAAAAGCAAAATAAGAGCATAGGTAAAAAAACATAATTAAATGTCAATTAAGAACATAAATGTTCTATTATAATATTAATTTTAAAAATTTTGTAAATTGTATATATTTTTTGGTTTTTTGGTCTACGACCGAAAAAAAGACTACATATATTTTTTGTGTTGCACACAGCTACATAGCTTAGTGGTTTAGCCAACTTTAGAAAGGAGGAGCTTTTTAATTTCTATGAGTTTTTGGTAATGTAATACAATTTTTTTACCCAAATTGGGTTTTCCGAAATGTTTTATTCGTTTTTTAACTGACATCGATGATCCATTGAGGCTTCCAGATACGTGTGCCAAATCCATTAAGTGAATGTATTTATATTGTATTTTCATCTATAAATCTTTTGGAAATTGAAAGTCATATCTATAGATTAAGGCTCCGCCCTTCACTTTCTGCCGAATTCTGGAGGTATGGCGTGTTGAGTAGCGGAACTCAACGCCGCACTTTACCTCGTTACCAGAGCGAAGAAATGAAAATATAAATTTAAAAATATTTTTTTATTTCCGCGATCGAACCCACAACCAGTCGTAATACTTTTGAATTTTTTTCCTGTGGTTTTTCGGAAATCATACATTATCATAATACATCTACCAGTCTATTCATTTATATTCATCCATTCAGTGGTTTTTGGGATATATACGTTTATAGGTTTTTTGTTAAATATATCTATTTCTTACTTAAATGTGGAAGAACACTTAAAAATGTTACAATAAAAATTGTATTAACTTACCCTTCTTCACCAACAACGCCAGCTTCATTCTCGTGAACCAAATTTCCAGAATATTTTAACGGTATAATTTCTTCAGGGTTGTATGATAAACTTATTTCTGGTTGTTGTACATTTTCTGATGGGGTGTCTCCTGTAAAATGTAAAGCAGGTTAGCAGGATAAAGAAAAAAAAAGTGTACCTACCACATTATTTTTGTCGAATTGCACGGAGAATCAAACAAGACTTCATAAATGTTTTTTTTAAATATACTTATATTAAAAATTGATGAGTTTGTTTGGTTAAACACAAAAATCTCAGGAACTACTTGTTCGAAAAGAAAAAACTTTTGTAATAAATAGTTCGTGGAAGGCTATTATAGCTTATATCACATCCCGTTCATCGTTTCGATGTAACCCATTATACCTGCCATCAGTCATATCGGGCACATAGAATACTATGTGATGTACATAATAGTTAAATATTTTGATTTAATCAACAAAGCCGCAATTAAAAAGTAGTATAAATATATAGATTAAGATACTTCTTTTTAAATATTTTTAGGTCCTTTATGACTGTAAAAGTAAACACTCAATTGTAGATATTCCTTAATATATATTCAAACAATTGTAATTGTAAAAATAGTAAGGCACAAAAAATAATTAAAAATTATCGAAATAATTTGACGTTTATGTGTTTTTTTAGCTTTATGCCCCACGTAGCAGGGTAGGCAAAGGTAACCTGGGAACCTAGTGTTAAAACACTCCGTTCCCATTAAGATACATCCGTTTTCCACTTTCCGCCAAATTCTCGAGGCATTGCGTGTTTTGCCTTGTTACCAGAGCGAAGAAGTGAATACATTAAATATATCATTTCCTTAAGTGGGAATCAAACCCACAATCGTCGTGTTTATAGTTGAACGCTTGTGCGTCTGTGAATACGACGATTGTGCCTACGCCACCGATGGCCTCAACGACCTTTATGTTGTTTTTATGTATAAGATGTCTAAATTTACCTAATAACTGAAAATAGAATAATATCGATATAAAGGCCATCGTGGCGCAGCGGTATAGCGTCTGGCCGTAAAAGCGACGGTTATGGGTTCCATTGTCACTCGACGTATTTATTTATTTCCGTTTCCTCGCGCTGGCAAAACATTAAGATAGGTCGTGATGCGTTAACAGTCACGACTTAATCTTTTATTAAATTATTTTGAAATAAAATTTTGGAATGAAAAGAGAGATGTTTGACTCTTTTTTATACTTACCATGATGTGAATGTGGTCGATGAGCAGTCCTGCACCAGGTCAACAGAGCACAAGATCGTTCTAGCCTGAGATGGGCAAAGGCACCGCCCCATTCCGCTTCTCCGACTACACATACTGTACCGTGATGCATTATCTGTAAATAATAAATTATTATCTTAAGAACTGAATCAAGCCTACGATTCAATCAGTCATCTTCCAGTTCCATTGTCAGGTCCTACGGTACCAGGGATAATAAAGAGCTCAAACTTGATGGTTTTCCTCCTAATTTTAAGACTTTGCGCATTGAGTGGTGAAGAAATGAAACTTGAGCATTCCCCCGAGTGAGAATCGAACTCATATAAAAAAAAAGTCAAACACTGTGCCACTGCGTCACGATAACCTTCAAAAAAATACATTAGGAAATGTTTTAAAATATGCTAGTACCTGCAAAACATGCCTGTCCATTCGTTCCCCATTTTGTGGGGCTAATGGGAACATGGTTACACCATGATCGTGAGGTAAGGGCTGTACTGGACAGTAACCACCGCCTTCCAGTTCGTATAAAGCTTCATTTTCAAAGTCTGATCCTGACGTCTTTTGTGCTGGTTGCACAAAGACTGGATCTTCGCAGGATGCAATGGCTGTTCTGAAACGATATGAGGCTTATAAGTATTAAGAAAAAAAGAAAAGAAAGAAGATTTAGCATTGTCTTTCATAACAGGGGAGGCAAAAGGGACCAAGTGTTACTATTACTACCAGCTTAACCCTTGTTAAAATACTCCGGTTCGAATTTTCCTCTCAATTCTTAAGATATTCCAAATTAGGTGGCGGAACTCAACGCTGCGCTTTGTCTCCCAAAGCGGAAAATAATCAAAAAATAAACATTTGTGAGGTAGTGGTACAGTGACTAACTAAAACTGCGACGGCTGTGGGTTGAATTCCGAATTCGGGGGAAAACAATTTTCATTTCTTCGCTCGGGTAACAAAACAAAGCACTGCATTGAGATTCCAATTTTCATATATTATGAGTGTCATAACAAGATTTCCACTCCCTATTTTGCTTTATGCGGGATTCATTAAGCTAAATAAAAAGATATATATTATATTCAAATCAGTTACCACCTCAAGTAATCAGCGAACAGAGGAGAGGTGGTCCTCGCGAGGCTGTACCGGTGCTGGTGGAAACTAGCTATGTGATCCATGACAGCTTGGGTCCTGTATACTTTTTCAAGGTTCACCAGCCCTTCGGGTCCAACTCGCCTGAACTGTTCACCTTCTTCATCGAATGACGCTATATACTAGTAAATTTAAAAACAGAATGTAGATTAGTCTCTAGAGATAATTATCATTATTCTTTTTTATGTACATATTAGAAGTAAAATAAAGTTATAAAGTGATCTGAAGGATAAAGCGCGGCGTTCAGTTCCGCCACTCAACATAAGCTGTCTCAAAAATTCTTCTGTAAGAGGAGAACGTTATAATAAATATTTGTCAGCGATTTTTTAACTTTGCAATTCAAAAAGCAGCTTTTCTCCTTTTTTTGTATAGCAGGGTAGGGAATGGATACAGAGTGCTATAATGAAAATAATTCATTTCCCGGAGTGGACATCACCGCCACATCACGATCACATCATTTTTATCTTTCACAGCTCATTTTCTTATCATAGCCAGATATATAAATATTTACTTTTTAACTTGAGGCCATTGCGTCTACAGCCTGACGCTGCTTGTAACAGCGTCTGGCTGTAGACACGATGGTTCAAAATGTTTATTTCTCTGTTCTGGTAAAAAGTGCGGCGTTGGTTTACGCTACTCAAAATAAAAAAAAGTATGTTGACAGTAAATTACTTACCACTTGTCTACTAGGTTCACTGTAACGGGGGTCTCGCTTACAACTGTCTCGCAGCGGACTGGTGGTTGTGCTCTGGTCCATACGCTTTGCGCTTTCTCTCTTTGAGTCCCTTTTTATAGATGACCTGTGAAAATATTCAGTTCAATTTCGCCATTTGGGCATTTTTTTTAGATAAGCCGAAAGTAATGTTATTTCTTGTTGTATGATGTAAAATCCTTACTATTTTTTTTAAATTTTTTTTCAAGTTAGAATTTCGAGAAATTGCCAACAAAATATTTTATTGCCCAGAGCGAGAAAGTGACAATCAACTATTTCATTCCCCTGAATGGGAATCGAACCCACATCCGTCACGTGTTTGATGTTCTTTTCTGTAAATCATGTTTTAAACGGTAGTATCATATAACTTTTATGGCATTTGTTTCAGCGCTTATTGAAACAACGCTACGTATATATGTATGTACTCGTATATACGTTGGCGTTGCCATAGCAACGTGTATGCCACTTTTTAAATACAAAAGTGTCGTACACATTGTCAAACGCATGGTAGTGTGTGTAATGTTTTATTTATTGATCTTATGTACTTTATAAGCATTATTATTGAAAAATATTAGCGTTCTGCACTTTTCCTATATATAAACTATAAGTGTTAAATATATAAAGCAAATTAAAAATAAATATATCAAAAAATTACACTCTCTCCGATTAACGCTTTGCGCCCCATTTCGTTTGTTTGAGCTTTGCCTTGTTACCAGAGCAAATAAATGAATTATATAATAATTAATTCTCCGCGGGAATCAAACCTTCTACCGTCGCGTTTACATAGCGCCTATGCGCTACGATGATTTTAGTTAAAAATATAATTAAATGCCTTGTTTTATACAAAATCACTTGTAATAAAATTCAATGATAATAATTCAATTCAATTCATAAAGTATGCATTTTTTATCAATATTTTCTTATGAGTTTACAGATAACCAGTTTACTAGTTTTTCTTTATTTAAATATGGACCATATGTTCCTTTCAAACACTACAGTTCACATTAAGTACGAAATTTCGAAGTAGTAAGATTTGAATCTGTGGTTCTTGGACTGCGTCCAAGCGCTATATGTGATAAAGCTATATGTTTGCAAATAAACACGTCGAAATTTGTGTAAGTGAATGTTTATTTGTATAAGTTTATATTCAGGCGGCCGTCGTGGTTGCAGGTTCGATTCCCACTCAGCGGAATGAATTCTTTTCATTCTCTCGCTCTAGTTAGAAGACACAGTAGAAATTGGACACTGAAGAACGGAGTGTCTCAACACTAGGTTAATTTAGCAATGCCATATGCGGGATACAGAGTGAAGTAAAAAAATAATAATATTAATATTTAATCTTATATAAAGTACCTGTCATCTTTAACAGAATCACGCTTAAAGTCTCGTCTGTGTGTAGGTGTCACGGCGACTGAGTGAGTCGTCAGTGACGGCGTGGCTGCTAGGATTTCCCTGTAACAAAAAACAAAAAAGAGTATAAATACGAGGCTGTCTATAAACGTGACGGTTACAGGTTCGATTCCCACACGGGGAAATATTCACTGCTCTGGTAGTTTGTACCAGAGCAGGGAATTAAGCAATAAGTTCCACCACTCAACATGCAATCTCGAAAATTGGGTGACGCGTAGAAAATTAGGTTCCCTCGCCACATCCCGCTATTTGCGGGATACAGTGCGAAGCTACCACAAAATCAAAACAACTTTGTCCTCAAAAGAAAATAGCTTTAAAAGCTTTCTGAAGCCTTTTCTTTGGTCCATTCACGACGAGATGCTGTAATGAGATGAAATCTTAGCTAATTAATCCCATTAAAAATTAGTTAGGTGGCTTAATTAACACTTCAAGAGATCTCTGTCGTTTTGTAATTAAAAAGTAACACAACTAGATGCATCCACTCAACCGACACTGTACGGATGATTAATATTTACATGACGCTGTTGATACTTTTAAATCTTATTATTTTTTTTAGCTTTACTCTGCATCAATCATATAGTAGGGGGGTAGGTAGAAAAACACAGTGTTAAAATGCTCTGAGCACTACACATTGGCTAATTTGCGTGTTAAATGATGGAGCTTAACGCCGCGCTTCGTTTATCGGAGTAGAAATGTGAAAATAATTTAAAAATTATCATTCCCTCCAATTTGATTCGAATCCACAGTCGTTACATTTATAGTCAGACATCTTCGACGGCCTCAATTTCTATTTTCGATCTCTTTATTTAGATTTATAAAGTATGAATTCTCGGTTTTGTTATAAAACGTGACGGTAATGGCTCTATTTCTACTTGGATTTTTTTTCATATCCTCTGGTAATATGACAAATCGCGGCGTTGAGTTCCGGCACTCAACATGCGATGTCTTGAAAATTGGGAGCTGCGTGTGGACAGGAGCGTGTTAAGCACTAGGTTCCTTTAGATTTTGCCTTTTTTTACTGCTATGCGTGAAAAAAAGAAAAGCGTGAGACTTAAAAAAAAGATAAACCTAACCACTCTATAAATTCCACACATAAAAGAGTATCTGAATATCAAACGCTTATGTTTTGCATTGAAATATTTTTTAAATGTTTCTGCTAAAAAGTAATCGAAAAAAGCTTCATGTGTTTTTTTCCTCAGAAGGAGTTACAGGTTCAAATATGATGGTTTTATTTTCAGACCCTCGCGTGTAAAGACACTGCATTCTCCGTTTTACACCGGAATTCAGCCTCTGTTTTTTGTTTGACACTGTATCCCGCTTATATCACGGTAGGCAGAGAGAGCCTAATGTTTAGACACATTTTTACTTTTGTACCGCCTACTTTCCAAGACATTGCTCATTGAGTGGCGGAACTCAACGCCGCCAATCGGTGCGGAGAAATTTGTCTAATTCATTATTTTGAGTAAATAATATTAATTTTTCCGGGAACCAAACCCCAACCTAACCGTCTAGTTTACAATCATGAGATGTCACTATTAATTTTCGCCCGAAACTTTTAGGAAATGCTAGATTTAAAAGTGAGTAAATTGTACACGTGGCTTCAAAAGCACTCCCATATCTAGGCCAAGATCAGTGCCTTGTCCCATATTCTTATTTCTTTTATTTCTCGCTTACACCCTATGGCACAGTGGTAATTTAACGAATAAAGACAATAGTTTACGTTGTATCCTGCACATAGCATGGTAGGCAAAGGGAACCTGGGAGCCTAGTGTTAAGTAACTACGTTTCCATTGAAACAATTCCATTCCTCACTTTCCGCCGCATTCTGGAGGCATTGCAAGTTTAGTGGGAGGACTCAACGCCGCGGTTTACCTCGCTACCAGAGCGTTAATCGCTGAAAATATCAAATATGTTATTTTCTTTCGTAGGAATCGAACCCACAACCTGACTCGTTTACAGAAGCTCACTTTTGCACCTGAGACAAGACAAAACTCATCTCACGAGTTGGGAGATGAGTTTTGTCAAAGCTTCATTGTTCTAACAAATTTGATATATCAACTACTGCGGCAGAGCGTAAATAAAGACGTATTGATTTCATTTCCAATTTATATCTTAGAAACTATATGGTACATATTGATGCCAGTCGTGGCGCAGCGGCACAAAGTTGACTGTAAACGCAACAAGTTGTGGGTTCGATTGCAATGGAGAAAATGAAATATTTAATAATGACATTTCCTCGCTCTGGTGTCGAAGCGAAGCGCGGCGTTGAGTTCCGACATTCAACACGCAATGCGTCCAGAATTCGACAAAGAAATATTATATATAAAATATTTTATATACCTATATAATATTTTTTTTATATGCAAATAATATTTTTTTATAATGTCGGACACAGAGTACTTTGTTTGGAATTGTGTTTCTCCATATGTGGCGCTGACTTTATAGCCCGCCCATGCATTTGAACCAACAACCATTTTAAATACTACTCCACTGTACAATCATAGCATCCTAGATTAATCCAAGCAATATATTCTAACTTGAGTGACATTTTAAATCGCGTGACCGAGTTATTCCCCGCAACATATTTCACTTGCCTTATTTATATTTTCATGGAGGTATATTTTTCATTTAATCCTTTTTTTTTTTCATTTATAGAAATGTTTTGAAGCTTTTTCAGCCCTACGCATACAGTAAAGCAGAATGTTAAATCACTCCGCTCCTCTTTAACTGCTTATAAAATATTCAAAATCGAAACCATTTTAAATTAAATTGGGTTAAAAACTTACCTGAGCTCTCGTAAAAAGGCACCGAAAAATGGTATCAGTCTGCATTCAGGCATGGCCAACGCCCTGCCAAGCGCTCTCTCATACTCTGCTGAGAGGAGGGCAGCGGAGAGAAAGTCCAGGGCTGGTAAAGGTTCCTCTGATATGCTCAGCCAGAAGGACTTCAGTTTGTGTGATCTGTGGACGAAATTATTGTTAGTATTTTTTATTTGGAGTATACTGTGATAACCAATTATTAATAGACAAAACGCAGTGTTGAGTTACACCATATGATTTAGTAGAATGTTTGGAATATAGTATTTGTGATCCCTTTGTTTATTGTGCTGTGGGGGAGAGAAGGGGACGTAAAAAGGGAAACTTAAAAACTTTGAAGTCTTAAGCCCATCATATCAAAGTTCAAAGGCAAGACAAAGTCAGCTCATTTTGCAAGAATCCAGGGCAGTGAGCGATGCAATTAAGAAATCGTTGGAAGTAGTTTCATATACTAATTATATCAAGTGACACTTCAGTCTACCATCCAGTGTGACCATTGACTACTGCAATGTGTTGACATTGATAACTGTATGTGAAACGTGAGGGTTTCTGGTAACTAAATAAATATACGCGACTAATCTCGTTAAAGTTTCTTTTAAAATACAGATTTTCTTTTTCTTGGTCTGGTCATCTCAAATGGGGTTTCACCACTCAGCACTAAATGTCTGGTAATTGACCAAACTAGAGAAAATAGTATCTTAACACTAAGTTCTTCCTGTTTACCTGCTGTAACCGGAGAAAATAAAACATAAAGCTCAAGCTTGTACGTTCCTTATCACGTAGAAATCTCTATGTTTATATATTTTTTTATAGTATGAACTTTTTCATTTAGTTTCACCTGTATCCTGCATATAGCGGGGTAGGCATAGGGAAACATAGTGTTAAGACACTCCATCCTCCACTTTCCGCCCAATTCTCGTGTTGAAACTCAACGCCGCGCTTTGTTCTGTTACCAGAGCGAAAAAACGAAAATATTTTGTATAGTATAATATTTAAACATCCTCAAATTTACACCCTAATATAAAAATATCATCTTTCAAGAGGCGATCACTAATTTTCCTCCTTTCTCCGCTTCAATATATTTGACACTTGCAAAGTTTAACACAAGCCCATTTTATTTATGGGCCTTAATAAGAACTTCATATAAATTCTAGCCGCGTTTCGATACTGTGCGGCGAAATTGCCTCTAAATTGAAAATTGTCAAAAGCTTTACCCATTCTTGTTGAGATACAAGTGTAAATAACGCTGTCTATTACACTTGACGGGTTGTGGGTTCGACTATTTGGTGATAGGTACATGTTAGTTAAAAGTGTTGTGAGTTCGATTTCGACTCGAGGAAATTAAATATTTTATATTTTTATAACAAAACGTGGAGTTGAGTTCTACCACCCAACACGCAATGCCTCCAGAATACGGTGGAAAGTGTAGCACGGAACTATCTTAGGGCGAACAGAGTGTCTTAACCGTAGGTTCTCAGGTTCCGTCTTCCTACCAGTTTATGAGAAATACAGTGTGAAGCTGAATATAGCTAAATATAAATAAAAAAACTAGTCAATTGCGAGTCGGGCCAGCCCACTTAAGGTTCCGTACCAATTTCAAGATTGTAGGTCAACGGAATATAAGTTATACAAATTGACAATTTTTAGATTGCAGGCGTATATCTGATATTCAGTTTTCAATTTTTTTTATTATTTGTATAGTAAACTAAGAGAGCTTAGGCTTTATGCTAAATTTTACAACTGTAGCTCCATGTATACTGTATTAGTTTTGACCCTATAGGTATGTATGATTACGCAGAAAATAAAATGCAGAAAAAAGATGCATAACTGGTTTTGACTGCATTGATTTAGAAGCTTTATTTTTTCTGTGTACCTTAGACCTAAATATTTGATATTAATTTCAGCTTGATGCCTCTACGCAATCTCAAGCTAAAATGTCAACAAAGTAATATTATAAGGGTAAGTGATATTATTGAGGCCAGTCGTGGCGCAGGGGCACCAAGGTGTGACTGTAAGACCGACTGGTTGTGGGTTCGATCCCCACTCGAGGAGATGAAATATTTACTTAAAATTTATATTTCCATTTCTTCGCTCTGGTGTCGAGGTAAAGCGCTGCGTTGAGTTCTGCCACTCAATACACAATGGGAAACAATTTGGCAAGAAAGTGGCTGATTTATTTTATTTATTTATTTTTATAAGAGTATTTACCTTTTGAAATAAGGAACCCTAAGATTATACGGCATGTAAAAAAAAAACAATAAATCATTTTTTCTTTTAAATTACACATTTAAAAATAAATTAAAATTAAATTAAATTAAATTAGCTTGACGCTGTATCCCGCACACAGCAGGGTAGGCAGAGGGAACCTAGTGTTAAGACACTCCGTTCTCCACTTTCTGCCGAATTCTGGAGGCATTGCGTGTTGAGTGGCAGAACTCAACGCCGCGCTTAACCTCGACACCAGAGCGAAGAAATGGAAATATAAATTTAAGTAAATATTTCATCTCCTCGAGTGGGGATCGAACCCACAACCAGTCGGTTTTGCAGTCACACCTCGTGCCGCTGC
>JAATLQ010037787.1:5640-26112 GCA_013421005.1 Heliconius erato x Heliconius himera | reverse complement strand
CGTTTAAAAGTAAATACATATAAATACTTCCTCGAATAGAAATCAAACTCGCGACAATCTCGTCAATCATCATATCGACTTTCAACGATGTCAAATTCACATTTATAATATTAGTACAGTACCTAACAATAACTTCCACCAGCGCGCCAGTAATTTGGATACCTTTGTAACCTATATTTTACATGAACAATGTAAATTACTCAGCCAGAGGCGTGTAAGCAGATTGTAAGCTGAATTCTAGGTCCCCTTAGGATTTCATAAGACCTAGTTTCTAATATAACTAGGAGTCACAGTATATATATAAAATTTTGAGTACGTAAGTTGTAAGTAAGTGTAGAATGATACTCTAAAGGTGGCACAAATATTTACGTCTGTTTACGCCTAGGCTTCTTCTCTAAGACCGCCGTTGCACGTGTTGCACCTACATGTGACACTAGAAATAATATGGGTCAACGAAATTCCAGGCTAATCCACCTGAATTGTGAGAAACTTTAACTCTAATAGCGACCTGATCGCAACCTCTACAATCGAGGCAGCAGAGGACCTCACAAGGAAGACCAACTTCAGTTACGAAAGGAAATCTAAGAATAAAGTGAGAAAGATCGCTTCATACTGGAACTAACGATCCTCGTGAATAGTAGTAGAAATATGCCAAACATATTGCTAATGGATTGGCCTTGAGGAACCATTTTGGAGCGATCGTAATGGCCGCCAAATTTACAGGGGCCGAAATATTGATACTAATCGAGGATATAAACCAGCTACCCTTCCTCGTCAGGCTGAACCTCTTCCAAATCAATTATATTGGTCGTGACGCCCATCTGTCAAGAGCTCTCAAGATCTCAAAGGTGTCCACAGAATGTGACCCACGCTCTAAACAAGGCTTATGACGGAATGTATACAGCTCGATCAAAAACTCGACGCCTCACTTTGACTGGTTAACAGAGCGAAGAAATGAAACCGAGTGGAAATCAAACCCACAAGCGTTGCTTTTACATCCTTGTGCGGCTCGACGGCCTCAATATGAGAGTTAGAATTCGGTATGTATGGGGAAAAGATTGTCTTAACAATACGTTTCCAGGTTCCCCCTGTTTACCCCGCTATGTGCGGGATACAGCGTGAAGCTAAAAAAAATATTGATTCAAATTGTGATATAGGTCACTTTGTTGGGCAGCTGTGAGGCTCTGTAAAAACATTCAACGTTCGAAATGAGACCGAATATTTAATGAAGTACCACGAAATTCGACGCGAACGCACCATCTCGTATAAATGTTATTTTCCATTTGAAAATTTCAGCGAAATCATTCACTCATTTGGAAAAAGGATCGAATTTTAAAAGTTTAATATATGATCGTCGTTATATGTATTTTAAAAAGGCGTATATCGTCGTCATACAGTTCGAATCTCAATTGCGGTTATTTAGTGAAATAAAGTTTTTTTATTTCATACTTGCTTTAACTTTTTCCTCCTATAGTAGAGTAAACAAAGATAATCTAGTTTGTTCTTTTACCGATTATTTAGAGTTGGCGTTGTGTCATTTTTAGCTTCACATTGTATTACTCACATGGCAGGGTAGACAGAGGAGCCTATGAACGGAGTGTCTTAACACTACGTTCAGACATTGCCGTTCTCCACCTTTCACTAAAATCTTGAGATATTTATTGTGTGTTGAATGGCGGAACTCAACGTCGCGCTTTACCAGTTTGCCAGAGGAAAAAAAATATTAATATTTCACTCACTCGAGTAGGGAAAGAACCCGCAATCGTTGCGTTTAAAGTCGCACACCCTCGAAACATTGTTTAAATTATTTTTATTTTCACGCGCTGGTAGACTAAACACGGCGTTGAGCTAAACCACTTAAGATGTAATAATTAATCAGCTTCACGCTGTATCCCACACATAGCAGGCAAAGGGAACCTAGTGTTAAGACACTCCGTTCCCAACTTTCTGCCGAATTCTGGAGGCAGAAAGTTGGGAACCAGAGCGAAGAAATGGAAGTATAAATTTAAGTAAATATTTCATCTCCTCGAGTGGGGATCGAACCCACAACCAGTCGGTTTTACAGTCACACTTTGTGCCCCTGCGCCACGACTGGCCTCATGTAATGTCTCAAGAATTCGGCGGAATGTGAAGACCGGAGTGATTTATTACTAGGTCACTAGGACATATAGGGTCCTGTATATAGTAAGGTAGACAGAAGTGACCTTGATAGACAGAGCGTAACGCTAAAAAAAGTTACAACATGTTATATATAAAAAGTTTGCCAAGTTTTTCAACGAAAGCTTATTTTGTTTAGATTTATTGGACAAAAAAGTAATATAGTATATTCTTACATTTTATATTGCCTGACTCGCATGCATAATAGCTAATATTGTTTAACTTCACATTTTAACCCTAGCGGAGTAGCCAGAGGGAATGAATTGCCTCTTTCGCCTCGTCCACTGTCATCAACCTCACCATACATGCCCTCTGAGGTATCCTCATGCCTCTTACGTGACCTACCTCCGGTATCATCTCTACAAATTGATTATTTATTATATGATAATTAATCATTATTAAATAATAATGATCAATTATCATATAATAAATCTCTGGTAACGAGGCAAAGCGTGGCGTTGTGTTTCGCCATGCATTGCCAGGCAGGCACGGAGTGTCTTAACAGTAGGTTCCCAGGTTCCCTCAGCCTACCTAGGTATGTGCAGGGACAGTATGAAGCAAACAAAATTAAGCTTGTAGGTCTGCGCTTAGCAAACTACTTAAGTATAAATTATATAAATTGTAACAATAACTTAATTGTGTTTCATTGTTCTCAAAATTAGAATTAGAATTTGTAGTTAAATCTATTTTGGATCTATTGTTGTTAAAATATAAGGGATATCAATTTTCTCTAAACACAAAATAAACATAGCTTTATTTACTTCACGCTGCATCTCGCATATTCGAGTAGGCAAAGAGTGTTAAGACATGCTGTTCCACGTGCACTGTTCAATTTTTGAGACACTGCGTGATGAGTGGAGGAAATAATCGCCGCGTTTTGTCTTGTTACCAGAGTGACGAAATAAAATAATACCTCTAAGTAGGAATCGACCCCCAATCATCGCATTTACAGCCACGACGGCCTTTAACTTTTAGTCATAGGGCGCGGTGAGTCTAGTTCATCATTATTTGTCGTGAATATAAATAAAAAAAAAATATTGAAATTTTGTACGTGGAGGCCGTCCATTGCCCACTTGATGTTTTTTAAGCATTCTTTAACCCTCTCTACCCCTCAGTGATACGCGAAATTTAAGACCCCACCCACTCAACATTACCTGTATTTTCTTTAAAAATCTAATCTAATACCCATAAATAATCTTAAGTTCTTTTGAATATTACTTTAAAAAAAAACATATGAATATATTATCTTAATTAATACCAGATAATTAAGAACCATGATAAAAGCTTCTTCACATATAACATGCGGAATGGTGTAATCATGGGAACTGGTAGGTAGATGGACAATATTTAATATACATTGGCGTTGGACCACGGATTAGCAAGTCTTTCTTCAACACCAATATCTTGATAAGCATCTTGCAAGTCAGTCAAATCAGAGAATAACAGACGACTGACAAAATAAATACTGTGATACTTCGTGATTTTTGCCGAACACCTTTTCGAGCCTCACGTGATTAATGGACGGACCTATGGCCAATGACAACTTAAGTAGTTAATAACTACATTAGTATAAAGCTACCTCACAAACCTCGTTTTATATAGTAATGTAACTATATGAAACGATATTGACATAACGAATAGATATTTATGCACTTAAATAAAACCAAAAATCCATGCCATAGAAAAAAATACAATATACATCTTCTCTTCTATTCTTTATTCTTCATTCTGTTGATAGGAACGCCATCAGCAAGTAGTTTCCGCCGGCCTACAGTCTAAACAGCTGAAGGCCGAAAGAAACCCCTGATGATAGTGCTCTGTTCTTCTTTCTTCTTTGCGAATCTTCTTTTCTTCTAGTAATCTCGTTTTTACCATCACGCAGTATACCGCACATAGCACATAGAGAAAAGGAAACGGAGTGTCTTAACACTAGGTTCCTGGAAATCTAGTATTAAGATCCGTTCCCATTAAAACACTTCCTTTCCCCATTTTCCGCTCGAGGCATTGCGCGTTGAGTAGTGGAATTCAATGTCACGCTTTACTTTGTTACCAGAGTAGGAAATGAAAATATAAAATTCCCCCAGTAGGAATTCAAACCATAACCTATCGCTTTTCAAGTCGCACGCTTGTGTCCCTGCGCTATGACTGGTCGCATAATTTCTTAAATATAAAAAATAATATGAATACAATGAATCAATACTTATATTATGAAATTGAAGAGTTTGGTTTGATTAATCGAGCTAATCTCAGGAACTATTGTTTCAAATTGAAAAATACTTTCTGTTAGATAGTTCACTTAACAATAATGCCTATAAAGCTATATGTAGCCTTCTACCCATCGTATTTAAACCTTTATAGGATAACTTTACTACCAGTTTGTCTGTTTCTCCGTCTGTCAATATATTTTTTCTTAAGATTGCGTGGAGGTATCACGCTGAAGTTAATATCAAGCATTCAGGTCTTCGGTATTGTCAGCACAGAATAAAATATAAGGCGACTAAATCAACGCAATCAGAAGATACGAGCGTTTCTACATAGTTTTTGTCGCGTCTTGTGTGCCAATCGCCGCGTGATCAAAACCTACATAGAAAACAAAAGAAAACAAATGTATATTTATAGTCCGTTATATATATAATGAGTGCATACCCTCCGCAAACTTAAGGTTGTCCACTCTTTGAAGTTTTAGTTCTCGTTGACCTACAATCCTGAAATCGGTACGGAACCCTCGGTGGGCGTGCCTGTCTCGCGCGTGACCGGTTTTTATTTTATTATGTAATTTCATGCCATCGATACCGTCACTTCAAACGAAACTAAGCCCTAACTGGACAGGATCGTTAAATACACATGCCTCACAGAGGTCGTCTACTTAGTTGACATTATTTATTCATTTAGTTAGTAAGAGTTGGTTTTGGGAACAAATTTGTGTATAAGTAAAGAGTAGCCATGTAACATTAAAGATAATCCATACTAATATTATAAATTCGAAAGTAAGTTTTGTGTCTATGACGTAACCACGACCAAACTGCTGGTCCGATTGTAATGTAATTTCATATAGAGATACTTGAGGGTCTTGGGATGGATATAGGTTTTTATATTTGTTTTTTAGTTGTTTCTCTTCGCTTATTCGGGCAGTAGACTAGTTAGATTTAAAATTATATATTAAATATTCAGGTTAGGGACTGACTTAAATAAAAAAAAATAAACTACCAAGTCAACATAATCAAAAAATACATTGTGTGAAAACTTATAGAGTACTTCCCGAGGATTTACACTTTTGAAATTGGATACAAAGTGAAAAAATGCAATACAAATAAAAAAATTGAAAGTTAAATAAGTATATCATAGAAAATATCATTACAAGCTTATATCTGTAGCATAAAAAATTAATGCATACGTACGTAAACTTAACTTTCTTACTTTTACAATTTGTATTTCCCGTTGACCTACAATCCTGAAATTGGTAGGGAACCCTCTATAGGCGAGTCCAACTCGCACTTGACCGGTTTTTTCCTAAACTAAGGATAGGAAAATAGTCATAGTCTTAAATCGGTTTGATCCATAGAGAGCATGATGCTCTAACTTTAATAGAATAGTCGATGTTCTGCTACCAACTGATAGTTTCTAATAATACGGCTTTAGTTTGATAAGTACTATATAGTCTTAATACTTCACAACTTATATTATCTAAAAGCGACAAGCAAATCCTAATACGTTATTTCATTTTAGTAGTTTAGCTTCATGTTGTATCTTAGTAAATAACTTAGTATTAAGACCCTCCGTTTTCCACGCCGCCATCTTTCGAGACATTGCGCGTGGAGTAGCGTAGCTTAACGCCAAGTTTCTATTCAGAGTGGGAAATGAAAATAAATATAATCAATTTTATTTTCTTCAGCTTTACCCAATATCCCGTAAATAATAGGGTAGGCAGAGAATCGCTGGGAACGTAGTGTTAATATTATTATGAATATTTTGTTTAGATTAAGACATTGGAGAAGAAAGTGACGGGACTGGAGAGGCAGAAAGACATTAAACTTAAGGTACCCCTTTTTCTTTACTTTATTTTCATCGACTTGAGCAAGGTAGGGAAACAGATCCTAGTGTTAAGACACAGCGTTCTCCACATTCCACAGAATCTTTGAAATTATTGCATGTTGATTGGCGAAACTCAACGCCACCTTTCGCCTTATATCATTTGCATATAGTAATTGCTAGTCTTAAAAAAACTAAAAAAACTTACTTCAAACCCGCTACGATCTCCATAGCACCGTTAAAATTCCCAATGTTCCAACAGGTTAAGGCAACTCGTAGTATACACGAAAGTGTCACCTTCCGGTCTTCAGAAGATGATGGTGACAGTACCAGTTCTGTCACCCACGCTGATACCTGGGGAGGTCGGACAAATTATATTAAAATGAGCGTACAATGGAGTAAATTTATGTATTTAGAGAAAAAAGTTATTAAGAAAATTAAATAAAAACAGGCAAGTGCGATTCGGATGTCTATCAAGGGTTCCGTACCAGTTTTATGATAGTACGTCAACAGGAAATAAAACATATAGAAATTGACAAACTTAAACTTGTGGGCGTTTGCAATTATTTTTTATGAAATTAATCATCAGGTTTTTTCCTGTGACGTACCAAATTCTATTTTTGGATTTTTTACTTTATTTTATCACAAGTTCTTACTTCTTACCAAATTTCATGGTTCTAGGTCAACAAGAAGTACGCTATAGGTTATGATGAGGCATCAAATTTCATACAACGTGGGCAAAATGAAGCATAAACGTACGTATTAGACCTAGGAGTTTAATTTGAGGGATTGACAAGAAACTAGATATAAGATGTAAATTTCAGCTTTCAGCTCAACGCGTTTATGAGAAAAATACACAGACGACGGACAACACAGGAATTCTGTAAGGGTTCTATTTTTTTCTTTTGAGGAACAGAGCTCTAATGAATTATGGGAGGGAAACCTAAGGTCAAGACACTCCGTATTGAGTGCACTGCGGGCGGATCTAAAAGCCGCACTATATCTTCTTACCAAAACCGAAAAGAAAAGCACCACCATCGTGCTAGATTAAACATAATCTTTCTTTAAAATCAGTCCGAAAACCTTTCAGACTGAAATTTCAACTGAAACCTTCATTTATACCAATTCGTCTCCAGCTTTATTCAGGCGTCGAGTGCCCTCGACATGTTTAGCGAGCGAACGATTTAGACAGTGGGTATTTGGGACGAGGAAAACGTAATTAAGAATATTTTTACTTTTAATTAACGTTTCATAAGTTATATAATAGAGGTTATTGTTAACCTTTTGTGTGTAAAACCAATGGTAATCTGATCGATTCTCTTTTAAGGGAGTGCATTATTTTTAGCTTCACGCTGTTTATTTACTTTGTATATTTACTTTTAGATTCTCGTACATAGCAGGGTAGGCAGAGGGAATAATGGAACCTAATACTAAAACACTCCGTGTATGTTAGTATTAAACCATTTGCAGCATAAGACTATCATGGCAATATGATTTTGTATTGTGTGAATGACAAGGAAAGTTATATGTGTTATTGTTGAAGTAATATATAATTAATAAAATATTTAATATTTTCATCTGAAAATATTAAATGTTTAAATTCAGCTTGAGGCCAGTCGTGAAGCAGGGGCACAAAGTGTGGTTGTAAAACCGACTGGTTGTGGATTCAATCCCCACTCGAGGAGATGAAATATTTACTTAAATTTATATTTCCATTTCTTCGCTCTGGTTTCGAGGCAAAGCGCGGCGTTGAGTTCTGCCAATCAACACGCAATGCCTCCAGAATTCGGCAGAAAGTGGGCAACGGAGTATCTTAACACTAGGTTCCCTCTGCCTAAATTTTGTAACTTCGCCTTACCCAAAGTTCGAATCTCTGACCATTATTAACACAAGAAATACTTTAAAATCTTTACAATTCCTAAGTTTCTTATTCAACACCGGCTGGCTCCCTTGTAGGATATTTACATATTTTATAAGTATTCAAGAAGCACTATGAAGTTTACAACTTTGTAGAAGTTTCTATGGTAATTATTAAATTACTTGGAATACGTAAATATGTATTTAGGATTCCGTGTCTCAAAATAAAAAAAACTGATCTCTTATAGGATCACTTTATAGTCCGTTTGTCTAACTGTTCGTCTGTCAAGAAAAAAATTCTCAAGAACTCGAAGAGGTATCATGTTGAAATTAATGTAAAAATATTCAGGTATTTGTAGGTCAACAAAGTGATACTATAAATCCGATCCTATATATGATATATAGGGTTACGTTTTAACCTTTTCAGGTACAGAACCCGCAATATATGATCGTATATCACGAAAGAACCTTGACAAACATATATTTTTAGTTCATTACGCATAAAATGAGTGCATACGTCCGCAAACTTAAATTAGTTATGTTCACATTGATCTAAAATCATGAAATTATTACGGAGGTTTCGGTCAACTCCGACTCTCGCACTTAGGCCAACACTCGCATTCGCATTTCAGGGATTCTTACCTTCTAACGACACTACACATGACAATATTGGTTGTTATAATTTAATTGGAGGCCAGTCTTGGCGCAGGGGCACAAAGTGTGACTGAAAAATCGACTGGTTGTGGGTTCGATCCCCACTCGAGGAGATGAAATATTTATTTAAATTTATATTTCCATTTGTTCGCTCTGGTGTCGAGGCAAAGCGCGGCGTTGAGTTCCACTCAACACGCAATGCTTCCAGAATTCGACGGAAAGTGGGGAACGAAGTGTCTTAGCACTAGGTTCCCACTGCCTACCCTACTGTGTGCGGGATACAGCGTGAAGCTGATTATTTTTTTTATTTATTTTTTATTTTTTTGTGTTCTAAGGAATCGAATTCAAAATCACCGCATTAACTCCTTTATAACTGTGCCACAATAACCTCAAATAAACGTATAAATTTAAATTCCTATTAAAACCTTGGTGAAGATCAAATGATGAATATCTTTCAACAATAGGTACGTGTCACACACACTTGAAAAGGGCTGTGGTCGATTTTTCGAAGGCTTTTTATGTAAGCTTAAGCCTTTGAAACCCGGTTTATATTTAATATTAATGTTTATGTAGTGCAAGGGCACAAGCGTCTGAAAGCAATGGTTGTGGGTTCGATCCTCATTCTGGGAAATTAATTATTATTTATTAATATTTTCATTTCTACTTTCTAGTAATAAGGCAAAGCGTGGTGTTCAGTTCAGCCACTCAACACGCATTCCTCAAAAAATTGGCGGAAAGTTGAAACGGAGTGCCATATCACTAGTTTTCCTCTATCTACCTGCTATATGTGGGATGCAAGGTGAAGCTAAAAATATATGTATATTTATTTTTCATTAATACATTATGTAAGGTTATAAGCGCAGCGTTGAGTTCCGTCACTCAACACGCAATGTCTTGAGAATTCGTTGGAAAGTATAGAACGGATCGTCTTAACACTAAGTTCTCTCTGCCTACCCTACTATGTGTGGGTTACGGAGTGAAGCTATATATATATAGATATATATTATATTCTACATATAGCAGAGTAGGCAAAATAAACCAGGACTAACGTTAAGACTATACATTCTATACATTTCGCTCAATTTTCGTGGCATTTCGCGTTGATTGCGCGGAACTTAACGCTGTGTTTTGTACCAGAGCGAGACAATGAAAATATTAAGTATTTTTTCCACCGAGTCAGAATCGAACCCACAATCGTAGCGTTTTTAATTAAACCCATATCTAATGGTTTTTGGAAATAAGTTCATAATATAACTAAAGTGAGGTGAAAACCTAACACGTTATGAGGAACTAGGAAGTTCCTACATAAAACTTAAATAGTTTTCTCGCAAGTTTAAATTGCCTCTGCGGAAGCTTTGATACTTTTTTATTATGGGTAGATTTTTTTTATTTTCCCGTGCGTCTAAGGCAAGGGCTAATAAATAAGATACTAAACAAGGGCTAAATAATCGTTATTCACTTCCGAAATTCAAAGTAAGTAGCGGAACTCAACGTTGCGTTTTGTTATAAGGGCGCTTTGTATGTAAAAAAACATTTACAAGAAAATATTTTCATAATAATAATTCACAATTTAATAAGAGGATCACTTTGATCATATTAAAATTAATATAAACTTACTTAAAACATTTAAATTTGTTTACAAATAAACTGATGATTTTTTAAGCCTAAAAGAAAAAAAATCACCATAAGCGTTTTTGGAGACATTGTGTTATGAGTAGCAGAAATCAACGCCGCGTTTTGTTTTCTTACGAGAGTGAGGAAACAAAACTTTCCTTGAGTGGGAATCGAACCCACAACCGTTTCGGTTACAGTTAGACGCTCTAGTTTTTGTTTTGCAAAAGTTACTCGTGTATTTGATTGAAATAACTTTTTGAAAAATCATAAGTACACGTATAAATTCGTCGAAAGCACTTCCATTTTTCAATTTTTTTTATATCTTGACCTAATTCTTTAGAACAACATACATATTTACAGAAATTGTCTCTAGCGAAAAAAAATATTTTTTGACGTGGACATTTTATAAATCGATGTACGCCGGCTGCATACACGAAAAAGCATGTCTCATGTCACGTTCCGTCAGAGCCGAGAGTGCGAGCGAGAGCGCGGAACAAGCGATAGAGAGGCGCGATTGGCCTTCTGCATCGGATTACTGCAGATTTTTTAGCTTTTTGCTATATCTAATAGCAAATAATCCTATACATATAATGTATAGCCATTTCTTAAGAAACAATCACAAATATCGCTGATAGGTTCATAGTGGATTCTATTCCCACTCGGGGGATGATTTATTTACATTTTCTCGCTCTGGCAACATGACAAACCGCGACGTTATGTTCCGCCACTCAACACGCAATGTCTTAAGCAATTCGGTGGAAAACGGCCCAAATTGTTAAGCGGGAAAAAGCGTGAAGTTGCTCATCCTAATCAAAAACCGAAAAAGTTTTTCAAAGTATATTTATTCAAATTTTATAACGCATAAAGTGACTGTTGATATTGTTTGATTAAAACCCCGCCATTACCGGAGATTACATTATCCAGGGAACTAGAAAAGGGCTTGCTATAATACCAAAACCTTTCATGTTGTATGACATAGCTATTTGAAGTTATAGGACAAGTATTTTGTTGATTTTTAAATGTTGTTCGTGTAGTGGCGCAGCGTTTATAAACGTTGGATTTGCGTTGGATTATTTGGCGTAATAAATTATTTTCATTTTCTCGCTCTGGTAAGACAGAGTGCGGCGTTAAGTTAATTATGCAATATTGCGAATTAAGAGGGAAAGCGAAGAATATTGTATCTAGGTTCTTTCTACTATATGTGTACTATATTACGATGATCTCGTCACTGTCCATTATTTTTGTTGTATTTGTATAAAAGACATATTTTTTAAAAATATTATTCGTTGATTAAGGAATAAGCTTAATTAAAATATTTTGGATATGATGTACACCGCTAAGTTGTTTTATTGTCTTCTACATAATATCTGTATACTAGTATACTAGTGATAAGGCACTCCGTTCCATACTTTCCATCTAATTTTCCATATATCTTGCTTGATCTAACAGAGCGGGGAAATAAAAATAATTTAAATGTAATCATTCCTACGAGAGGAGATCGAATTTACAAACATCGTGCTTTCAGTCAGACATTATATTTTTGATATATAATATACTAAATGTGGGTATTATGTGAGAATAAAAAAAATATAATAATAAATCTTCTAAAACTTTTTTCTACAAATTTTATTATTTGACCAGATTTCCATTGCGCTACAATAGTAAAAAATACTTCTATATTTTCCTAAAAAAACAAAATTATAGTTACCCTACTAACCAATAGCGTTCTTTGTAATCGGATCATGTAGAGTATGCAAATATGGGTCGTAGGACACCGTTTACATTATGTTGAAACGGGAAAATGTAAATTGAAACCTAGGTTATCTTATAGTTTCAAATTCTTAATAGTATTAGACGACTGAGAGTGGACAATAGAGTGACTTTTGGTTTCTCTGCCTCTGTTTTTCCTCAAAAAATGGTTGTTTCTTTAACATTCTATTTATATAAATCGATCTATCGATCCAGGCTGTCGATGCGCAGCGGCACTGCGTGGGTTCGATTAACCATTGGTGGAATGAGTTATTTTCATTTCCTCACAACTAAAAGAAGACAGATTGCGATATTAAGTTACGTCACTGAAAACTCAATGTCTTGAGAGTTGAGCGGAATTTGGGGAACGCGTAGGCGGATTTTTGTTTCAAGATATAACGTAAAGCTCTTGAAAAAAATACCTCTCCGAGTAGGAATCGAACCCACAATCATAGCGTTTACAGTCAGCTTAAGACCAGAGACTATCTCTTTTATTCTTCTAAATAAAATATACAAGATTTCAATTTGTATATTAATATAATATTTTTTTCATATCCCGTGGGCATTCTTTTATTTTATTTAGGCAAAAAGTTACATAATTAACTTAACCAACATATTGTATGAGTATGAAAGAGTTTCTTTATTTTATTAGTAAGTGGAATATTGTATTGGAGTTTGAAGTAGCTACATAATTGAGACCATTGAGATGCAATGGAACAGATGTGGATTCAATTCCCAATCGAGAAAATTATGAAATATTTAATAATTTAATTTTCTCGCTCTAAAGTGGTAAACGGAAGTATTTTAATGGGAATGGAATGTCTTAACATTAGGTTCCCAGGTCCCCTCTATCTGCAATGTTATGTACAGGATACATAGTGAAGCTTAAAAAAATCTAGATGAATGAAGGAAAACCCTAAGTTGTCAGAATAAAAGAAAATCTATTTACTATTTCTAATTCTATAGTAAGATAAAAAGAACGATCCCAATGTTATTGACAGATTTCGTATAAATATCAGTTTGTACTGGACTGTACAGTAGCTCAGTGAAAAAAACAGGATATAGTATTTCCTAATATAAGCTTGTTGTATCTGGTAATAAGGGTTATAACAGTTCGAAATAGAGACCAGTCGTGGCGCAGCGTAAAGCGTAAAGTTAATCAAGATAATTAATTATTTTATTCTTCTGTAGACGAAGCGTGGTGTAGTGTTTCACCACCAACATGCAATGTATCGAAAATTGGAGGAAGTGAGAAGAATGGAGTTTCTTAACACTAGTTTCCCTCTACCTACCTTGTTATACATAGGGTACACGTGGAAGATAGTATATATACTTTTAAACTACCTCCACTGGAAATAAAACATAAAATTGACTGCCCCAATGATGGCCAGCGACATTCAAACTAAACCTTTCGTCTGAATCAATAATGTCCTCTAGAGACCGTGTTTGATGGTCCTCGTGTCGATAATGTGACAATGTTGCTTGTTAAAAAGCGTGGATTTATTTGCTTTATCTCTATGTTATATAAAACTCTTTTGTTACTGAGTGACAGGGTGAGTGGTGATGTACATACGGAACTACTGGAATGTTGAAATTTGACACGTAGGTATGTTAGGAAGGGTAGCAGGCGGAGAGAATGACGAAATTGCTATGGACAAGGGACAAATACGGGATTTTCCACTTTACGGCGTAAAATCCGTGACAATAAAGCTGACAAAGACTAAAGAAAATATTGATTAATAAAATAATTAAAAAAAAGTGTAAAAAGCAGCAAGTATTTTAAGCATTTATAAAAAGATTTTCTACATATTTTTTTAAAGTGTTATTCCACACTTAAGAAAGAAAAATAGTTATTTAGAAAACGTATAAAAATTTGAACGTAGCGGGACTCGAACCCGCGCCTCCTGGAAACCGACCAGGTGCTCTGACCACTAAGCCATAGATTTTCTAAATGTTTTATCATGTGTATTTTACAAATCAGGCATTTGATACCTATGTGAAGACAGGTTTTGCAAAAAATTGTAATCTGACATTTTGTTGCGGCGGCCATTTTGTATTTACAACAATATTGTTAATTTATGTTATTTTATTGTTATCAGAACTAAAGTCGTAATCCATATTTCAATCGGACACTCAAAAAATACTCTGGTAGACAAAGTGCGGAGTTGTACACAGAAATAATAAATATTTAAACATCATTGCCCCGGGAACGGGAGTGCCTTGTATGCCGATACAGCGTGAAGCAAAACAAAACACCCCGAGTGGGGATCGAACCCACAAACGTCACGATTACAGTCGGATGTTTTCTGGGAAGGTTTAGGTCATTTTTGCTTTGGTTGGCAAAAGAACACACAGTCCAATTGAAAACTCTCCTTTTTGAAGTCGGTTAATAAATTATTTTTTAATTTCTTTTAAAAATCACCCCTTGTTGATTTTACATAATTAAAAAGCTCCAGTTATCTTTGTATATAATTAAGAAATAAAGTTAATTTCTAACAAAATCTTACAGTAAGATCAGATAGCCAAGGACGAGAATTATCAACTAAATTAGTGGGATAATTATAAGGTCAGGACTTGAGGACTAGTAATGTCCTTTCTATCGATATATGATAGCTCTCCTTCTATTATAGTGTTGTATGTGATACTACTCAAGTATTCAACACTTTAATTTTCGCGCAATGTCTCGAAAATATCATTGTTATTTTATAGTGTTATAATAATGTAATTTATGTAATGTCTCGAAAATTGAGCGGAAAGTGGGAAACGGAATGTTGTAGTGGGAAGCTAAAAAAAATTATTTACATTTGCCTTTTTTCTTTTTTTTTAATGTTTTTGTAAAAGTATTCTTGGTGTCAGTCGTGGCACCGTTGCGCCCCACTAGCGTGCGATTGTGAACGAAATAGGTTATAGGTTCTATTCCCAATCGAGGAAAAGAAGTATTTAATATTTTCATTTCCTCCCTCTGGTGCCGAGGCAAAGCGCGGTGTTGGTTTTCACCACTCAACACGTAATGCCTCCAGAATTCGGCGGAAAATTCCCTCTGCCTATCCTGTTGTGTATATGGCGTACGTACGTGTTACAGCGTGTAGCTAAAAAATGCATTTTTGTAAAGGCATAATAAAAAGGTCCGTGTTAAGTTCCACATTGCAAGAACAATCAAATAGACAAAAAAATATTATCACTTTTTCAATATGTGCAAGTAAAATAAGTGAAAAAACTAGTTTATCATAACATTACCTACTCTTAAATAAAAATATATTCTAGAATTTCAGCTCTTGTCCCGACAAATTGCTTCGCAGGCCGAATGAATACACGCCGCTGTTGCGGAAACATTGAATGGATCTTGATGCTTCTTAAGAATAGCATGAAGTCGATTTTTTTCATTATAATATAACAAATACCTAAATTGTTGATGCTATTTTTTTAAACGTAAATTCGAAGGTTGTGGGTTCGACTTCCACCCAGGAGAATTATTTTCATTTCATTGTTTTAGTAAGAATACAAGGCGCGGAATGGAGTTCCGCCACTC
Source organism: Heliconius erato x Heliconius himera (assembly GCA_013421005.1). Taxonomy (NCBI): domain Eukaryota; kingdom Metazoa; phylum Arthropoda; class Insecta; order Lepidoptera; family Nymphalidae; genus Heliconius; species Heliconius erato x Heliconius himera. The sequence continues at coordinate 10,523 of JAATLQ010037787.1, read as the reverse complement.
AACATGCAACGTCTCCAAAATTAAGCGTTGGGTGGGGAACACAATGTTACTACTAGGTTCATTCTTATGATATTTTAGTAAATAATAGTTACTGATTCCATTGTTCATTTTTAATATATTTTTTTCCCACATTAGTTTAATAATATTAACAAAGTAATAGAATAGAGCGTATTGAGTATGTGTCTCTGTCTATACGGGCTGACTACTATAAAGTTTTCGAAACGTTGTGTTTCTAAAACTGTATGTATCCGTTTACATTAAAAATGTGTAATAATCGTGAAAATCAAAGACCTTACTAGCGTGTAGTTTCTTTGCCCCAAAATCAGTTTTTGCGCAACTTTTAGTTAAGTAACTGAACGCTGGACCAGTTTACGTGTCTTTGGTTACAATTTTTGCTTTATTTCTGTGAAATAATCATTATATTTCAAATCAAAATGCAACAATACGCCTTGTAAGTTTGTCCGATACGAAAATTGTACAAATTTATAAAATATCGATACAATTGCCACAGCACATCACTATGTAAATGCTTAATGGCGGCACGTGCTCTCTTCAGGAACACGTTAAATAAACGTACACGTTAGATACTGATGTGGCGGCCATTACGTTAACCGAGATGTTTGTTTTTTATTTTTATACTACCTTTTACTCGGGACTTCGCTTCAACAAGCAAATGTCAAGCAAGAGCTGTGTATGACATAAATTTTAAGTATTCAAGGAAACTTTGGCTACATACAGGTCAGTGAGTTACAACGAGATCATTAATGTTATGTAATATAGCCTACCTTCCTGGATAATAATGTTTAAATTAAAAACCAATCGTTCTTAAGATTAGCGCGTTCAACCAAACATAATCTTCCACTTTATATATAATCAGCTTCACGCTGTATCCCGCACACAGCAAGGTAGGCAGAGGGAAGTGTTAAGACACTCCGTTTCCCACTCTCCGCCGAGTTCTGGAGGCATTGCGTGTTGAGTGTCGGAAATCAACGGCTTGCTTTGCCTCGACACCAGAGAGAAGAAATGAAAATATAAATGTAAATAAATATATCATTTCCTCGAGTGTGGATCGAACCCACAACCAGTCGGTTTTACAGTCACACTTTGTTCCCCTGCGCCACGACTGGCCTCTTCCACTCCACTTTATAATATCAATATACAGGGTGGAAGTGTCAACGCCACTTTAAATGAAACCACAGTTTTAACTACTCTATAAAAGCCTTATATAATTATTTTTTTCCCAAAAATAAAAAAATGAGTTTTTCAAACAAAATAAATAATAAATTTATTGTTGTAATATAAAAGGCCATTTGTCAAGAACGACGAACGAATTTGTCTATCTAAGGGAAACCACCGCATACGTCGAGTCGTAGGTATTGTTAAATAATAAAGTTCAATATTGATTAACCTTTAGTAGTATTTTTGTAGTAGCAAGTGTTTACGTTATTGGTATCTATGCGTAACTGCCTCACACGAAATACAGGTATGGATAAGACAGTCTGTCCCTATACAGCGCCCAATTATTGCGTGTTTAGTTGAAGGACTCAACGACGCCGCATGCCTTGTTATCAACTGGAGGAGAGAGGAGAAGAGCGAGGAAATTAAAATAATTCATTTCCCCAAATGGGAATCGAAGCAATAACCGTCACGTTTACGGCCTGACGATGTGCCATTGTACCACGTCGGCGTCTACTTCAAATAGTTAATTCATGACTATGTCATATATTTTTTTGGTAACCGGATATCTATCTAACTTCTCACTGTCTAAACAATATCTCGCGACAAGTGCGCGTGACGACATTAAGTATGTGTAGTGATGTTTGCAACATTATCGATATTTGTAAAAAAATAATTCAGTTTTATTTTATGAGTCCGTCCGTGCGTGAAGAAGCTGACAAAAAAAACTTTCATGTATGTTAAAAAAGCTAATCAAAACTTGATAATAAGATCGTTGCATTTTTACAAGAGTGTTCTGCTTGCGGCTTCACCTGCTTGGACTATACGATTATAGCTATAATACCAAATGAGACATTGTAAAATAATGACAAATTCTCAGCTTAACAAGACAAAACACGACGAGCTCCGCCACTTTATACGCAATGATTCGAAAATTAGACAGTGTTTGGGGAACGCAGTGTCGTATCACTAGGTTCCCTCTATTATATGTGGAAAATAGCGCGGAATCAAAAAAAAATTAAATTAAATTGAAGTTGCACTCTATCTTCATTTTCCCATTCTTTTTTATCTTTTTAATTTCATTTCATATGTGTTTTGTTAGTTTTTCTAGAACTCGTTGTATGACACACGACACGTTCTAAGTGCGGGAGGTAACTCTAACCACAGCAACAGCGAGGTACGTGGTGTACTCGTAACATAGCCTATCTATAGCTTTTCCTTGTCTTTCACTTAGACTTCGGTAAGAGGACAATCCAGCACAAAAAGTTGAAATATAATAAAACATTTTTTGTTAATATTCGAACTCATCATTCCATCATTTCCCATTCCTTAATAGAAAAATCCCAAGAACTCACACTTATCTTGCATTAGGTATATAAACTACACTAAATTACTAGTTTTATGACATCATTAAACACTCGCGAACATTTTGATGGACATTTTCTGGGTCACAGAGCACTAATATCACATCAGTTCTTTTGATATCCACGTAAGATAAAGAAAGATTTTGAAACTACTTATATATACTAGTACTACTACTACTAGGAGGGTTGGCTCGCTTCGCTTTAAAACCACCTGCTCGCTTCGCTCTTTTATAATGAAGATAAAAAAGGCATTGAAAGACAATTATGAAATTATATTGTGTATTTTATTTAAAGTCGTCGTGGCGCTAGGGTATAAGCGTGGGTCTGTAAGCTGGACAAGTTGGTTCGATTTCCACTTGTGGGATTTTTTTTCGCTCTGTCAACAACACAAAGCGCGACATTGAGGGAACGTAAGTGTCTGAATACTTGATTCCCAAGTTCCCTCTGGACACCCTGCTATATGTTGCATACAGAGTGAAGCTAAAGAAAAGTTTCTTCTCACGCACTATATTTTTGATTTCACACTGCACCATTCCATTCACCAGAGTGGGAATCAAACCCACAACCTTCGCGCTTATATTAAGACGGTATCAGGCACGCGCCCGTAAACAAAGTTGAAGGCGGAGACTATACGTACCGTAGACAGGCGTACTATAAATGAGTATCAAATATGTTATACCCTGGAAGTTAACTAACATCCTATTTTGTTTAAAGGCCACCATCAATCTTCCATCGACACTTAATAACGTTATCAGTTTGAGTCACTAATCAATCAGGCTTGAGAGGATATCCTGTCAATAAAATTAACTTATTAAAAAAATATAAAGGCTAGTCGTGGCACAGCGTCACAGCATTGCGACTGGGTTAGGGGTTCGATTCCCACGCGAAGAAATTAAATATTGAATATTTTCATTTTCTCGTGCTTATAAAAAAATCAGGATAATAACAAAATGTGGCGTTGAATTTCGAAACTCACATGCCTTTGGAATTTGGCGGAAAGTATTAACATTATGTTCCCAGGTTCCCTCGGCCTACGCTACCCTATGTGTGGGATATAGTTTAAGGGTAAAAATTATATATTGGCAATATAACAACTACCCAAGACCAAATAAAAGCTATAGCAACAGTAGATTAGACAATATCTACAGGATAAATTGAATAAAGTTAATGGAAATTTGATTTATCTCGCAACTCGTTTCTATGGAGTTTTGTGTTAATCGTTTAATCCTTACGATAACGGGACTTATAATTTAGATATATTCGTACAATATTGAACATTGTATGTTATATCTTCGCAGGAGCTTTAGAAGCGCTCTTATGTTTTAAAGGTAATTAATTATTAAGTTTCACGTTTGTATCTGCTGAAAAGAGGATTAAGAATTATTTTTTTATGGCATCTAATATTAAAACGTTATGTGCTGAAGGGTAATGAAAAATAATATTTAATAGCAAATTTATAAGTTAAAGATATTTTAAAACATTATTCAGTCGTGGTGCAGCGGCACGAGGTGTGACTGTAAAACCGACTGGTTGTGGGTTCGATCCCCACTCGAGGAGATGAAATATTTACTTAAATTTATATTTCCATTTTTTCGCTCTGGTATCGAGGTTAAGCGCGGCGTTGAGTTCTGCCACTCAATACGCAATGCCTCCAGAATTCGGCAGAAAGTGGGGAACGGAGTGTCTTAACACTAGGTTCCCTCTGCCTACCCTGCTATATGCGGGATTACAGCGTGAAGCTAATAAAAATATGAAAATAACAACATACTTCGTTGAACCTCCGTATCAAAGTCCTGACGCTGCTCTTCGCTTGAGGAGTGTGTGTTGGTGGCACTCTCCTTATCATGTGCCTATCACGAACAGTTCCGAGGACACCTTCTCCCCCAAGGTCCAGTGTTACTTGACGGAGGTAGTCTATCGGTGGTACCTGAGGAAGATATGGTATAGTTTATACAATTTTATTTATTTAGGTACATTGATATTTAGTTAGGTAAATTGCCATAAATGGGGTCCTATTCCTATGTATTATAAAATTTGCAGGGTTTTAGGATTGTGACTTATTAGTGGTGATTTTTGAAATCAAAAGTGTAAAATTAAATTAAATTAAATTAGCTTCACGCTGTATCCCGCACACAGCAGGGTAGGCAGAGGGAACCTAGTGTTAAGACACTCCGTTCCCCACTTTCTGCCGATTTCTGGAGGCATTGCGTGTTGAGTGGCAGAACTCAACGCCGCGCTTAACCTCGACACCAGAGCGAAGAAATGGAAATATAAATTTAAGTAAATATTTCATCTCCTCGAGTGGGGATCGAACCCACAACCAGTCGGTTTTGCAGTCACACC
>JAATLQ010037786.1:42613-64194 GCA_013421005.1 Heliconius erato x Heliconius himera | reverse complement strand
CTAGCAAGCAGGCTACGTCACGCACAGCAAAAAAACTCGAAACAAGTTTGTCATGCGAATGCGCTGCGTGCGGATGAATTATAATAAATATAAATATTAACAATTTAGTTTTAAGTAAATTTGAAAATAGAATGTAGTGTAAGTATATAATATTAATATCGAATGAAATAGAAGTTTACATGTATTATTATTATTATTATTATTAATTAATTTTGTTAAAAGATAATATTCACTACAGTGTCTTGACAATAGGATCATTCTGCCTGTTTCCTACTTCAGTTCATTTCAGCTTCACCCATATAGCAATATGCGTGATACAGCTTGAAGCTAAAAAAAGTATATATTACTTATTTAAAAATATACTTATTCCTAAGTGTGGAATAACATTTTAAAAAATGTTAAAAATCATTTCAATATTAATTGTAAAAAGATATTTTAACAAATAATATTTTACTTTAAATTTATTCGCAGCGGGCAGTGTGAGAGAAACATCACCCTATAAGAAGAGCGCGAGTTCTTCTCCCGGACACATTCCAAATAGATTACAACTTGGTATGTGGAAATAATTTTTGTACCTCATTTGACAAATTATATCTTTATCATGAAATATTTTTTCAGCTATAGATGTAAAAAAGTGGTTTCTAATAATTTTTTTTCTATTGTTAATCCTAATAAACTTTCGAGCTTGTTTATTTTCTTTCTAGTTTTATGCAGTCGGGGTTTTTGTTTTCATAATTTTTTATCTTTATTATATATATCATTTATCTCAGTTTCATCTAATTTTTGTATTCTAAGTGGAAATATGTTTTAATCAGCTTATACTATTGAAAGTTATTGATAATTTTATTTTATTTATTTAATTCTACATTTCAAAATGTGTATTTGTTAAGGATATGCATGTAAAAAAATGTCATCTTTTATCTTATCTCGATCTGTTTATTTTATAAAAATGGATTAGGAATGGTCGTATTTGACATACGATTTAGTCATATAAAACTTATTAATACAGTAATACAATGAAAATATACAAATAGCTTATCCGTGTTTTGAAAATTTACAAGCTGTTGTAACGCAGTAGCGCACGTCGCACTCTAACAGCAATGTCTTCGATTTCCTAATATTAACATTTATTTTTCATTAAATCAGCTTCACGCTGTATCCCGCAAACTGCAGGGTGGGCAGAGGGAATCTAGTGTTAAGACACTCCGTTCCCCACTTTCTGCCGAATTCTAGAGGCGTTGCGTGTTGAGTGGCAGAACTCAACGCCGCGCTTTGCCTCGACACCAGAGCGAAGAAATGGAAATATAAATTAGAAATATTTACTTATAAATATTTCATCCCCTTAAGTGGGGATCGAACCCACAACCAGTCGCTTTTACTGTCACACTTCGTGCCGCTGCGCCACAATTAATTTAATTTGATTTTAATTTGTCATTAACTAATATTTAATTGTTTTTACTTCCTACGCAAGGTGGTGGTGTGACCCACTGCACTGAGGAACTCGAACCCCTGACCCCCTCGCGCTCCACGGAGAGACTGCACAGAGAGATGCAGAACTTGGAGGGTCTCATGAAAGATCTCTCAGCCATCACGCAGAACCAGTTCCATTGCTAGCGCTCGTTTACATTTCGAAATTAATGTCTTCAATGTTTGGGGAATTAATTTGTGAGGATTTTTTTAGTTATTTTTTAGTTTTAAGTGTATTTATGTGTATATTAACTTGAAATGAAAAAAAAAACTTCTGCACTTATTCATGTGTCTTTTGAAGTGTTTTTTTTCATTTAAATGTTATGTGACGTATTGAAAGTTTCAACGTAGCAAGAATTCAACTGAAATTTATTATATTAATAAAAAAATATTGTAACAATCTTTGTTATAATTAGATAAAGTATGGATACAAGAAGTGTAGGTTCAAATCTTGCTACTTCCAAGATTTTTTTATACAAAAATATAATGTAATTTTATTTTACTTTCAATGAAATCGAAAAATGTAATTAGTTAAATGTCACAAATTTCTCGGGAATTTACTAAAATAGGAATTGATGTCATAAATGATATTGTAATTTTTTTTAGATATTTCGACATTTTGATTTCTAAAATTGGCCTATTTTTTATATTTTATTTTATGTTGTGCTTTGATCTTTTCTTCTTATATATCTGTAGAAATATATACTAAGGTATAATATTAAAAAAAGGTGTGCTCTATGCCTTTATGACAAAAACACATAAATTACAATAAAGTTTATAAAAAAAAATCAATGCACAATAATATTTATTCTATTTTACGTAACATTATTTATCGAAATTTCGCCTAATTTTTGTATTATTTATTCATTATATTGCTATTATTATTAAATAATGTATATTTTCGTGTAAAGCTAGTCATGTAGGTCGAACTAGTGACGCCGTTTTGAAAAATAATAATAAAAACAGCAAAAGTACGTACGATTGTATATTTTTATTTATATTTTTAAATATATTTTTGTTTTCAAAATGGCGTCACTGTCAGTAACATCGAGTGTGGAAACACTATATTAAAGTAATTTGTATAAACTTTTTATACTTTATAACGTTTGTAAATTATAATAATTGCTATGTCTGTTCTTAGAAATGGTGCATTGTACGAAAAAATATCACAGACATTTTTTTTACAAAAAATAAAGTGAAAAATGCAATTTCTCTATTAAATTTCGTGAAATGCGTCCTTTCTATAGTATAATAATATCTTTATATTATTAATACATTTTTTCACAATTTTCGAGTCTAACCACAACAGTGGTATAAGATTCTTATGAAACGGCTTTTTTGAGACTGACTTTCGGTCTATAGTCTTTTTTATGCGACGCCTGGAAGTTATCGTAATTTTGGAAAATGTTCACTTTTCAAAACATGGAAAAAAATAAATTTATGAAGAAAACAAATAAATTTAAGAGTGAATTTAACTTTTTTGAGATATCAGTATATTTGAGCTTTTTAAATATTTACATATGGTTTTGTAGCCAACTTTTTTATTTAAACTACTGACTGTAGTAATTATATATATATTTCTCTTTGTAATAAATACAAACAGAAAGAGACAAAACATTAAAATCGAGGCGTCGCTGTAATTTCGCACGTAATCACTTATGTAAATATTTTGTATCTCATAGTAATTAGTTTTAATTAAAAAAAAACACATTTTGATAAAAGTTGTTTAAAAAAAATCAAAGAAATTTTTTCACTCGGCTTTATACTACCTAGTCCTTCGCTCGTGCGTTTGGTTTAAAAAAATATTGTTCTTTTTTTAAATTTAATGCATAGGGCAAAGGACTGTTTTGGGATTTACATTTTTTCCTGTAAATAAATACTTTATGTAATATTTTTTTTATAATAATAATATTATTATTATTGTAATTTAAGTATAAGTGTAGTTGCGGTCACAAACTAATTTATATATTAAACATTTCATAGTAAAAAGAAATAACACTGAAAATTATTAATAACCTTCTGTTGTTTATCCAAAATGGAGTTAAAGTGCTATAATTTGATATCACTTTAGACATACATGTGATAGTTGTGGGTACGATTCCCATTCGAGGGAATGCACATATTTTTAAAAATATGTTGGTTTTTCTGTCCAAATTAGACAGAATATTATTTAATGTGTTGTTTCTTTTTCTGTTAAATATATAATATAATCAAAGTTAAGGCAATATGTAATTTTTTAATAAGTGCCATAACTATAAAAACATCTTAATAAGTATTTTAATGTTGCCATAATTTTGAATATCATATAAACACACAACAGAAATATTTCACTTATTTTGAAAATGATGAAACCAATTAAAATATAATAATCTAAAATTAAATCAATTAAGATATAATAGTAAAATATAAAAAACGGAAAGGAAATCACTAAATTTAATATCAACGAAAACATAAAATATTTTAAATATGAACATTATTTAAAAATTTGACCAGAAAATGAGTAATAGAGTGACTCAACACTACATTATATATGAAATGGTTAATAAAAACTGAAAATAAAAACATAATTTTTATAGAATAAAAAAAATATCAAAATATAAAAAGATGTATTATTTTAATATATTTATTCTTTACAATTGTAATTGGTTTCATCATTTCCATCAGGTCCCGCCTCTTTCAATACTTCCTTCAGTCCTCCAATTATATTATTTATATTCAAATACGTCAAAATAAATGTATTAATTTGACTGATTTTCTACTTTATAGCATTTTTTTGTGATACCGCCATTTTTGTATGTGTCATATATATTTTTATAATGTAAAAGAAATAAATGTATTAAAATTATATTAATGTGACGTGTAAAAAGTATATTTTAACTTAACGGTATTCTTGCAAAATCATTTTAAGAAGTATTAAATATATATAAATATGTATATAAAACGCATAAAAGCTCGAATCATTTGATTGCGTTAACTTAAAAAATATTTTTTTTGCTGTGCCCCAAGAGATCTCACGCGACCTTGGAAAAAATAGTCATGACGGACAGACAACTAACGCCCAATATTAATAATCTATCCAATCTAGAGATTGGATAGATATATGAAACAATCTAAGATTGACGTTGGAGATAGGTTATTAATATTGGGCGTAAGTAGTCCAATAAGAGATCCGTTTTTTTGTCGTTTGAGGTACAGATCCCAAACTATAGGATGGAAGTATATAACTATACTTTAAGCCATCTTTAAAGTGGAGAACAGAGTTTCTTAACCTGATTTATTTCTGTAAAGTATAGCACATATTTAATTGGCGGTGTTCATTTTTGGTATTATTATTATTAGTTATTAAGAAAAGTTCAGACTGATTTTTGTATTTTTTGTAGATAATTTTGGTATTTTACTGCCGTACTGATCGATTTAAAATTAGTTTTACATAATGTAGGGGCGTTTCTGTTCCATAAAATGAATGCATATTTCCAGATGTAAAACATTTGTTTTATTATCTTTTTTATTAAAAAGTGACATAAACATAAATAGATTGAAACACGAAGTAATTCTTCGATTCGAATAAGAAGTTCCTGAGATTAGCGCCTATCAAACAAACTAGCTTCATAATATTAGTATATATCGATCAGTACGGCAAAGACAATCCGTTTCGTTCCCACCACAAGAGACTGGTTATCTAAAATTATAATTTACTTATAAAAATATTTTATTTGTTTTGATACAATATTCCTAGCGTTTGTATGACCGTGTATGTATGGAGACCGCGCGGTGGCGTCGACCGGACACTGCGATTAGCTCAATAAACGTGTAATATTTATTGATTAGTGCATAGTTTTATTATATACCATCCCATTTGTTACTTATCTCTGCGGCAATTTATATTGATTTTTTATTAAGACAAGAAAATAATAAAATCATAATAGCTTCCCACTTTAATTTTTTATAACTTCACGCTGTCTCCGAATATAACAGAGCTGACAGAAGGAACTTGGAGCACTCCGTTTCACACGCAACGCCCATTTTTGTGGATACTGACAAAAAACGAAGCTTTTTTGCTTTTTGAAGTTATAGTTTCTTCTATAAGACTCAGGGTCTAGCATAGCAATCTTATATAAAAACGACAATTTGGTTTTCAAAAATAAATCCTCCCCTGATGTAGTTCAAGAACTAACTAATATAAAAGGAATACAGTCTATGTGCAATCAGTGCGAGTAAACACCATAGGTAGAGCCAGAAAAAATATTTAAAAAAAAAAAAAAAAATTAATAACAAAAAAAAATCTTCGTCTTAAAATTTATTTTAAGTTCTTAAACAATATTTTAATATTAGGCTCGTCTACAGGAGGAGGAGGAAATTTTTTTAACACGATATAAAAGACGTGACAATAAAGACTACATAAGCGTGCTCGTGTCGCCAGAACCACACTAAGCGCTCGCTCATTTTGTTACTATATGCTGCACAGTCAATGAAATTTATATTTTAAGGAAATAACAAAACATGGTGTATATTGCGTATAAACAACATATAATATTATTATATAAACAACATGCGTCACTTATTATATATACTTTCTTCTTTTTTTTTCAGTTTCACGCAGTATCCCGCACACAGCAGGGTACGCTGAGGGAACACAGTGTTAAGACATGCCGTTGCCCACTTTCCGCCGAATTTTTCGAGGCATTGCATGTTAAATGGCGGAACTAAACTTTTGCCTTGGTGCCAGAGTGTAGAAATGAAAATATTAAGAAATAAAATATATTTTCCTGTTAAAAAAATGCACACATAAAAAAATTGTGCCTGTACATTGAAAATATTTGCGAAAAAACAATGTAGGCTTAAAATTACTAATAGAAAATAGTGTAAAGTATGAATAAAAAGTGGTCCGTACCGACTCCCGAAAAATTAAACATACGGCAGCGAAACGTGGATATTACAAAAGGAAATTCCGTGGAGATGCAATCTCTGCGTAGGATATGCGGAGTCAGCTTAGCTGATCGAATCCGCAATGAAGAGGTACACAGAATGGCAGGTACTAGCGAGGATGTCACGGTGAGAATGAAGAAGAATGTGCTCAGCTGGTTTGGGCACGTCGAACGAATGAGTGATGAAAGAATGGAAAAAAATATATGATGAAAAAGTGAGTGATAAGAGAGATAAGGGAGACCACGGTTGACCTTCGAAAACTCGGTATCAAAGTTACTGCAGGAAGGTCACGTTAAAAGTATGAGGAGGGCAAGTATGAAGAGGTTGATGACAGTGGACGAGGCGAAAGAGATATGCAGGGACCGTAACGTTTGGCCCTCCGCTCTCTCTGACCACCCCACTAGGGATGAAGCGTGAAGCTAGACCAGTCGAGGTGCATGTGTAACCATAAAGGTGACAGTTTATGGGTTCGATTCCCACTCGAAAAAGTGAAATTCAATATTATCATTTTTTCGCTTTGAGTTCCGCCACTCAATGCTTTCAGAATTCGGCGGAAAGTGGGGAGCGGAGTGTCCTAATTCTAGGTTCCATTTGCCTACCCAGCTACATGAGAAAGCTAAATAAAAGAAAAAAAATATATAAATAAAATTGAACTGCCTGTCTGTGATTTTAAAACATGGCTTTTTTTAGAGAACATAGTTTTATTTACACAATATTAAAACACACATACTATTATAGACCAATGCCATAGATAATTTTGCTACTTAATATGAAATAGTTAAATTAAATTTTCTTATATCTAATACAAATTTTTTTTTGACTTTATCCGACATATCCATGAGATAGGGATAGATATTTACGCGAGAGATCCGCGTTTGCCGTGTACGCACACGGACGAACCTAAATATGAAATAATTAAACATTTTTCTATTAAAGACAATTTTTGCAAGTAAAAACATTATCAAATAAGATTTACAAAATATTCAAATTACGTTTTGCTATTACGGAAACTTATTATAAAATCGCTTTCGTCGCAATCGCAAAATTAAAAAATGGGGAAAAACACACAAAATAAAACACAAAATTAGCAAAATGAATGGCACATTTATATTTAATTATAATTATTCATTTTTATAATAATACGAGTTCTTTTAATTACCTAAAACGGAACGGAACCTGTAGCCGCCGGCAAACACTCCAGTGCCAAATAAATTACTTCCAGACGCACGGACGAATCATTATACATAATAATAATAATAATTAAAAAAATAATCATTAAAATAATTAAAAAAAAACTTAAAAAATATACTAATTGGAAGAATTCTAAAACTATGATTATTTCTTAAACTATTCTCTAGTTTTCTAAAAAAAATGTTTTGAACTTTGTATGTGTTTGGGACGCCATTATGCGTCTGTTTCGACATTTTGTCATGTGTACGGCCTTACAACAATATATACAAGATGTCCACGGGAATACTCTGTAGATATCAATTTTATCTACTATAGTAGTATTCCCGGGAATCCCCATTTGCAATTTCCGTTTAAAAAACCTAAACTTGAGCTTCGATAGACAATTTTTTTTTTATATACAACAACCAACGTCATAATCTGCTTTGATTTTGAGAAAATAACGAATGATATTTTTTTTATTTATTACCTAATATGGCAATTTATTATGTCTATATTATTTGTCGTCTTAATAAATTAGGTGTTGCCATAGATGAAAAAGAATACAGTTAATTTAAAATTTCTCCCATAAAATTGAAACAAAACGTCCGTTTCGTCATACGATGAAGTTTACTATTTGATGGAGATTAAACATTAAAAAAATACATATATCTTTTATATAGACTCAAAACAACATGCACACAAACGTCATGCCTAATTTATTATCAATTAAATTCATAATTTTAAAAAAGTAAACATTAAAAAAAATCAACGATTAATCATGATTATTTACACATAATCTGTGATCAAGTAGTAAACTTCGTTTCACAAAATAAGTACACATCAAAATAAAAAAAATATATAATTTATATAAATGTATGTATATTAAAAAAATACGCAATAGACGTACAAAAGCTGTTCGATTAAAAAGAAACACAACAAAAAAAAGTAGAAAAAAAATCACTGGAGTTCGATTTTCAAAAACCTAAGTACATATTTAAGTTAGCAGCCATTTTTTCATATAAAAAAATTACAATTACAAAAAAAGAACACTTTCAATACACCGTCTCTATTTCATATATATAAAAAAAAAACAATCTGTCATTCATAAAAGAAAATGGCTATATATAAATGTCAAAATGAACTGTCACAGGTTATAAAAATACCTATAGCTCGGAGTCCACAGATAAGTAATATATACAGAAGCAAATATAGCAATATCCATTTAAACAAAAAACAGAAATAACCATTTTTCAATATTCTTATACAATTAAGTGGTTATTTTAGTTTTTAATAGTACATAAGTTATAATATCTTATAGTCCCATGGAGCCCAGTAATATTTGTTTACGTTATTGTAAAATAAAATTTTATTTAAAAGTTAGAGAAATTACGTAAACATTATTTAATTTTATTTTTTTATTGATCTAAACGGAAATTACTTTATTTACTTCAACATGACACAATTAATAATCAACAACAATAAAATTTATTGTCAGGCGTGAGACGTGAAAACAATAAGCGGTGTTGCCATACAAAAAAAAACTCCGAGCGTCTAACCTACGCTATGGCAGCGAAAAAAACAGTGTTACCTATAGAAAAAAATTACGAAAATTTGTAATTAAAAATATCTTTTTTCCATATATTTATTTTATATCTAGTCTATGCACTATGCTATGTTACAGTCCCACTGTCTTTGGGCGCGACGTCGTTTTGACGCCGTAACGTCACTGTGACGCCTCGTGACGTCACCGTGACGTCGTTTCGACGTAAAAGTGACATCATATAATACACACTTAACTATTATAGTCTGTAGTCTCTACGCACTGCATTCACTATTTCTTTGGACATTTCACCACAGGTTATTATAAAGTACTCGAGTTATTTTTTTTTTATATTGGGAACTTAAGACGCCATATCACTGGCTGAAGATTGAACGAAACACTTTTAAAAGGTGTGTGTTTGTTTATTTGTGCTTTATTTAGAAGATATAGAGATAATGCATATAAATATATATATTTTCGATAAAATCGACTCTAAAAAGGAAATTTCAAAAATAAAAAATAAAAATATAAAGAAACAAGAAGAAGAAGAAAGGAACAAGAACAAACCACAAGCAAACAAACACACACTCCAAAAAGTCACATACTGACTCACGAAACCCCTCAAAATTTTGAAAACCTCATAAGAACCCCTACAACTTGGGCTACAACGGGGGGTCCCCCTAGTACCGGCTAGGGGTAGAGGGGTCGCGGGGTTGAGGTAGGGGTCGCGGGGTCGGGGGTCACGGGGTCGGGATTTTTTGTTGTTAGTGCAGCGCGCAGGCGCGCGGGTGTCGCTATTGCGGCGGGGGCCCGGAGGGGGGCTGCCCTGACACTGGGCCCAGACCCTGGAAACAGAAATAGACATATTTATAAATGTTTTTAGTATTTTTAAGGTGTCTCCTCAGAGAAAATAGAAAAATATTTTAGACTAATAACAAATAAGTGTGAATCTGTAAATAATTGATTTGCACAAAAACAAAGCTCCGCTGCATTTCTTGTGCATTAACTTTAGTAAACTGGTGGTAAATTATTTGACGTTAAAAAAATTAAGCATTTAAAAACTTATTTTCAGTTACATTATTTAACGTTAGATAAATAGATTAGCAGCGTATCCAATTGAGTTAACAATAAAAGTCAAACATCGCATTCTAATCATTAGGGCACGTAGTAGCGTTCTTACGGAGAAGCCCCAACGTGCAAAATCATATTTAAAAGTTTTATTTAATAATATTTAGTCTTTTTTTGTTGATATAATAAAAAATAGTGACTTGGGTGTTTCGTAATATTTAGAGGAGACTCGCTCACCGGCATGGGCGCGTAGTGGTGCAGCGGCGCGGACAGCAGCTTGGGCGCGTCCTCCGCCTTCTCCTCCTCGCGCCGCTTCAGGCACGCCGCCTTCGGGTTCAAGTTGCGCTCTGCGGGGAGACCACGGTTACATACCACCAATATGGAAATATACCGGCTTATAATAGAAACATATACCGTAGAAAACAACTACAAAACGACTAAATTGAAATCACAATATCATTCTTAAAATTAAATATAACATTTGTCATAAAATGAACAAAACCTGACACAAACATAGTGTGCAGTCACTACACTCACCTCTGACTTGCTGTTCCAAAGTCATGATGACCTCTACAGCCATATTTAATATACCCAACTTGGTCTGTGGCTTGTCGCTCTTCAGGTGCGTCATACACATCCTGCCTAATTCCTTGAGAGCTTCGTTTATATCCCTTATTCTTATCCTGGAATGCGGTCGACAGTTATCAAATATGTATTAGGAAAAATGTCGTCAAGCAAGAATAACTTTGTAATTTTAATATGATAGCACTGTAGCACTGTGTATAACTGTAAACGCAACGCATGTCGGTTCGATGCCCACTGAGAGTAATATTTATTTTAGCGTCACGATATACCTCGCACACAGCAGAGTAGGCAGAGAGAACCTAGTGTTAAGACACTCAATTCCCCATTTGCCGCCGAATTTTGGAGGCACTGCCTTGTAAGTGGTTGAACTCAATGCTTTACTGCGGCACCAGAGCGACGAAAATAGAAATATTAAATATTTCATTTCGTCAAGTAGGAATCGGACCCACAACATGTCCGGTTGACAGTCACACTTTGCGCTCCTGCGCCACGACAGACCTCATAGGTAATAAATTATATAATATTTTTATTTCCATGCTCTGATAACAAGATTAAACGCAACTTTGTTTTCCGCCATTCAACACATTACGTCTCGGAAATGAGGCGCTACGAGATATAGCGTGAAATTAAAAAAATAGAACTATGTTAATTGCAATTACGAAATGATCATTCTATCTCCATTAAAAGTCAGTTATGTGTACCTACAGAAAAAAATACCATCAACATAATAATGTTTAAAGGTCCACAGAAAGGTCACAGTATTCAAACTTTCGTGATCTTAGCATATATTTTACAATACTAATATGACTAAGAAAAAAATGTAAAGAGCCATGCAAGTCTTAAAGAAAAAAAGTTGTATAAATCATTCTACTAAAAACTGGTGTTTTAAAGACAGTTTTATTTCAAAGACAAAGTCGAAAAAAGTCATTTCATTATTATTTAAAATAAGAATTGCTTTTGTAATTGATATATTCTTAATATTCCATCAAACAGCTAATATTCCATAAAAAGTACTGTAATCAAACTAGTAATAAATTATACTTATTTATAAAAATAAAAATATTACATATAAATTTAAATTAAGGAAAACAAGGAGGTTACTTCGACGATTCCATACAAAATATATGTATTACCAATAATAGTATTTAATAAATTAATTCAGTCACTGTCACTATATCTACACGTAGATATGTAATATATAACAGTCAGGAATAAAAAAACACACTCATAAAATAAAAACAAAATCAAGACTATCAAACTAACTAAAAATTAAAAATAAAATAAAGAAAAATACAGTACATTATCAAATCATGGCGTTAAATTCCGCCATTCAACATACAATACCTCTAATATCAATCCGTACGTGTATCTCACACTACGTTCCCTCTGCCTACCTTGCTATGTGCGGGATACAGCGTGAAAGTGTCACAAGTCTCTCTTACCTCTCTCTAGCATTATTCGCCTGTCTCCTCTCCTTTTCCCGTAAAGCCTTCGCGTGAGGATCTGTTTCGTCGTCGCATTCGTCAGCCGACGAACAACTGTTCGTCGAATTTTATTAAATACTTATATACAAATAATAATAGTAATATATTTTATTCTATACCACAAAATGTAGAGTAAAACAAAAGAAACAAAATTACCATATGTTAAATAAACATAGTGTGTCATTATTTTTTTTTTATTATTTTTTATGTCACTTTGATTTTGGAAATTTATATATATTTTTTAATTTACATTATTTTTTAACTAGGCTACATTATTTTATCTTATTTAAATAAAAGTGGAATTTGAAATTGCAAAAGGAGACTAAAGAGCTTTTAAAACGTTTTTTATATGTTTATGACATCATAACTCTTTGAAATACAGTAACAGTAATATTTTTTTGTCAATAATATACATGTGAAAAAAACCAGAACAAAAAATACTAATAATAAATATACATAAATAAAAATCTTATTTATCTTTCTTTTTGTCTACCTACCTTATTAAAATAGACAGCGCGCGAGAGAGAACCGCCGACCTCCTAAATGTATGCAAAATCATAACCACTAAACTTTCGGTCCTTACATGCATAGTTTTCAAGCGTGTTTTTTTTTCTAATTAAAGCGTATAAAAATGTTTATATAATAGTTTAATGTATGCGTGATTAAATGTAATAAAAATTAGATATTTTTTTCATTATATTTTTTTTCAAAAAAAAAAAACAAAACTTAAGTTAAGTTCTTTATATTTCTTTTGTAAATATATTGTTTAATTAAAAAAATATATAATGAAACTTTTTTTTTTATGTTATGTAATATGTACCGCAAAAATATTTTAAAAACTTTATAATATTAAAAAAATAACTAATTTGTCTAAAAAGACATGCTTTTTAAAATATTAGGATGTCCATATCTTACCTTTTGCCTATTACACAAACAAAAAATATATCTAAAATCATAAAGAAATACATAGAGAAGAAAATATAATTTATAGTTTTTTGTATACATTTCGAATACTGTGACCTTTTTGTTAGATGGTAAGTTCTGAAAACATAAATGTGTATGTTAGTTTGTGTGACATGATTTATATATATATATATTTTTTTAATGTTATTATAATTATAGGATGATTTATAATACCCATTTATAATAGAAACCATAATAAGCGAAAGTCTTTCTCCTTCCTCTAAAGAAGAATGACAATGCTGATATTTGAATATCAAATTCATATTTTATTTAAAATATATTAGAATTATTGATTTGTTAGCAAATAATTAAATTCTAATTAAAAAAGAAATTAAAAAAATGAGACACAATGTCGAATTTGAAGCGTACAAATGGTTAATATTTGTACACTTCTTATTCAAAAAGTTGATTTAAAAGTTTATAACTTATGCAAAATGTGTATATATGTTAATATGTATATAAATCGGACCTCTCCCGGACGTTGTTGGCTTGCCGGCGCTCTCTCTCGCGCGCCGCCTTCGCGTCGGGGTCGAGCTCGTCCTCGTCCGCCGACGAGCAGCTGGACCAAGGCGTGAAATACGTTATTATATTTACATTTTTTTAAACAAAACTTAATGTGGCGACTCCATTACATGCGAAAAGAGATGTTCTGATTTTTTTTATTTAAAAACTATGTAAAGTTTTACATGCTGCGAAAGGCATGTTCCTCAGTTTGAATCTTGATTTAATTCTTTCTTTGTTGAAAAGTTGAATATTCTATATTAAAACTGAACTAAATAATAATATTTTAAATTGTATATTAATAAAAAAACTTCTAATTATGCAATATTCATGATTATTTGGTTAAAGGAAACACATTTTTAAAATGAACTGTATCATAAGGATAAAGGTGTATGAGTATGTGTACTAAATTATTTTTAGAACATTAACAATATTTTTAATTTATTTCAAGTAAAATCGAGAACTTCTCTTTATTGGAAAGTCTGTTTGTTAAAGTTATTTAATATATAATAAATAATTTCTACCTGAACTGATTTTGTACGCTACGAAAGAAAAACACATGAAAATTTACAAAATTCACATTTAAAAAACACATTTATACACAAAATAATGACACACAATTATCAATATTATAAAATTTAAAAAACTTAAAACCATGTCATCGAATCCATGATATTTAAAAACAGTATATTAAACAATAGAAATTAATGATACAAGAGAGGGATAAAATCCAATTAGTAACTTAATTTCAAAAATTTTAATAAAGAATGTCAAATATAATGAAAGAGGCAATGATAGAAATAATGATAGTAGTGAAATGGAAGTTAAATAATATGAATAATATATGATATAGTGAATTGTAGTAACAATAGCATGTTCAACAGCGCGCTCTGTCCACTTGCATTGATGGGAAATGAAATGATAATGAGATTGTGTTAATGTGCTCATCATGTGATAGTGAAATCGTTATCTTATGTGATGGTGATTGCAAGGTAACGAACTTGTTGTATGGGAGTAATCATTTGATGGTATTGTAGTGGTAGTGGTGTAACGATGGTAATATGAGATTTGGTGGTAAGAAAAATTGTTTTGTTTGTGAATTATTGGTAGAAATTGGTAGAAAATTAAAATAACAGGATTTCAACCAGCTCCTCTTGAATACCGCCCCTAGTGAGGAATATCATTTTAAATATGGTAATTGTTAATATTTTAAATTGTCGTCAAATAGCAGTAGTGGTTGAAATGTCTTGATACACGTGTTTCTCTGTGTGATTTTTTTTATAAGATTAAAAAAATAAAACACACGATTTTGTTCATCTGTACCCACCCTTTCTGTCCTTTTCTTGTGTTTTAGCAATCGTTCGATTTCGTTCTTCATAATTTTTATTGTTATTTTAGAGCGTAAGTTACTCGATGTTAAATCGATGTAAGTTGACAGTACTAAAATAATAAGACAGATATCGTAATAAATCAATAACGGAGAGTAAATAGAGAGGCGTTAGTGACGTAATCGGTATAAGGTGTATATAGATTCCTACAGTAACGACATGGTTGTCATGTGGTCGGTATAGACTGTTAGTGTGTTGAATGTGTGTTAGTGTTCAAATAGTAATGAGATGATAGTATGATGCCAGTAATAAACTCACTATCTGCGGCTTCGTTTCCCGCCGGCCTGTTTGAGCGCGTCCGCGGACCCCGACGATGATGGCTTCGAATCCAGACCAGAGTCTGGTGGCTCTTTGCGTTTCTCTGTGGGACGGAGAGTGGAGGGAATATAGTGTAGTTGACGTAAGTAACACTTTATGATATATGATTTTTTGAAGTTGGCAAATAAAGATATAACAAATAATAAATTTTCAATGACTACATAATCATTTATAAAGGAATGAAATAATAAACATTTCATTTCCTCGCTCTGGCTTCGAGGCAAAGCGCAGCATTGAGTTTCGCCACTCAACATGTAATACTTCGACAATTTGGAGGAAATTTAAGGGAGTGTCTTAACACTAGGTCCCCAGATTCAACGTCATAAGAAAAAAAAAAGAAAAAATCCTTAAATCAAATATGTGCAGCCAGCCAGTGCAGTCGACCGTAGTATACTAATACAAATTTTTCCTGTCCACTTACTGGTATTGGGCAATAAATGTCTCTCCATCTTGACCGGCGGCTCCGTGTGTAGGTGCGGTATGGCGCCGGGCACGCCCACTCGACTCACTGTCGATTACGTGTTGGATTGTAAATGGATATTATTTTGAAAGCAAAATCATAAATTAGGTTAAAAACAGGGTTAAAACCATTTTATTTTCTTTTAGCTTCACGTTGCATCCCGCGTATAGTAGCAGGGTATGCGGCATGGGGAACATGCGTTCCTCACGTGCGTGTGGATTGGCAAAATTCAATGCCGCGCTTTGTTTTGTTACTAGAGCGTCATAAAATATATTAAAAAAAAAAAACATATTATAAAATATTTATCAGCTTACAAACATTTTTTTTAATAGTAAGTACTAAATTTTAAACTCGATTTTCTCTTTGATATTTGAAAAAATTTGTTCATAACTTCATTTATTTATGGACAACATATCATTTTTATCTATCCTGTACGGAGCTATCCGTGAATGACGTCACACATTAAATGCTAAATATGTGACGTCACACTAGGTAGGAGAGATCTCACAAATGAGACCAGTCGTGACAAGCACTGCGGAGGGGATCTACGTTAAGAAAAAAAAACAACTCACTCGCGGGCTGATGCTGGTGAGGATGATGCACATCTTGAGGGTAAAGCTCAGGAGCTTCCGCATGATTCCTTAACACGTTAATGGCGTCGTCCAAACGCTCTTCCATACGAGCACCCTAGAAAGTTGCGGGGTTTAGGTTCATTGTTACCCTTCTTTCATAATGGGAAATGTATAGTGAGTGTTCGTTTGTACCCTTGGAAGTCATTTTATAGAAATTTATTTTAAAAATCAGATGCTTAATATATTAATTTAATTTATTTTTATTAACATAATTATTTTCCCAATTATTTATTTAATTTTGTCGTATATGCTTAATTTAAAACAATTTAGTTTTCCTGAGGTTAACATTAATTTTTTAATTCAACCTCAACATATATTAAATTGTTCGGCTAAGTGAAATATAAATTAAAATAAAAGATAGAAAGCAGTCATGCCACACTTCATAAGACTGGTATTACGACTATCAGTAATTTGTGTTTAAAATTAAAATTTCACTGATACTCTTAATACTTGTCACTTCAAATTTTCATGCTACAATATGTACAAACAAACAATTTTATTTAATAAACTTGTAGATAGACAGATGTACACGAAAAAGCATTTGATGATAACTATATTTCTTTTTTTTATATTGGAGCGTTCAAAAATACGATAATTTTTACTAATAAAGAGCCCATTGAGTATCATATGATTAAATATAAATTAAAATATCCTATTGCATACAAATATGTAAATTTAGAATTGTTCAAAATGTTAAATTTAAAGACATTTCAGAATAATATAATTATCATCAAAATAACGCACGCATCACTCACCTTTCATAATAAATTTAGAAAATAAATTGGAATGTCTATTAAAAATAATAAAATCAGATATGGGGTTCATTTCATTTTATGTAACTTGATATTTGTAAAATAGTATAATTTCTATTACATATTAAAATAACATTAAGATAAATATGTTTGTATAAAAAGGTAATTACATACCTAGAGATACTTATATCTAGCTCTAAGCCTAGTTTAAGTAGCAGATAAAAACAAAATACAGTGATGGCTAATAATTAAAGAATACTTGAAAAAAGGTTCGGACCACGTGTCTATAGTGTGCATTTCAAATATGTATTGAAAAATGTCCTAATTCAGATAGAAAGTTTGATTTTTGTGTTCTAAATGGTCTGTACCCTACTCACCCCAACATCAGAGTGCTCGCGCAGAAACACCATCGCCTCGTCGAGCTGACGCTGCTCGGCCGGCGCGCCCTGACCATATTATAGCTCAGATGCGAGCGAGAGCTAGCCAGTTTGAGGGTGGGTACCGGTGGGATTATTGTTTGTGTGTATGTTGGATGTGCAATTTAAAAAATTGAATATCTTAATATTGGAAATAATTTAAATATATTTTGGTTTCGATGTACTATCGATGTTTCTTTGATGAAAAAGAGAAATGTCGAATGTTATTTGGATATTTTTTTAAATAATTAAATAGGGATTGAAATAAACAGGGATCGATGATGAATTACAAAGTTGAGGTAAATCAATACTTTACTTTAGCAACTAACTACAGTAAGTCTAGAGATCTAGTCTAAGAAAGTCTACTTGTATTTAAAATTACCCGATAACGGCTATTGGCTCAACGCTCGCTGTTTAAAACACAGAAAACAACAAAAAAACACAAAATAAAATCCAAAAAAATGGCGTACCCAATAATTTTTCTTAGGATAGATATATAAAACTTCATATGGATCATTTCCAAAAAAGGTTACACCAATTTTATGAATCGAAAAATAAAATATCACAAAATATAAAAAAAATAAAAGCCTTTCATATCATTTTGCCCGAAAATAAGTCTTTTATTTTTCATTAACAAAAAAAACTACTAACGAAAAAAAACAAATTTTCAAAAACATTTCGAAAATAAAATGATCGTCAATGAAAGTTAGTAACAAACATGCGGAAACATGCCAAAGATAATAAAAAGAACACTTTCTACTGTACTCAATATTTCCAGAACATATTGTTAAAATTTACTAATAAAATTTTATAACAGGGTAACACTGATCAATCTTGTACCCCGTCGAAAAAAAAAAGTATATATACAATTTGAACTAGCTAAGAACTCTAAAAATCACGTTAATTACTCAAATCTTTTATAAATTTTCTATATACCAACTTTTCTTTTTATTTCCACTTACCATAACTGGTGGGAAAACAACGTGTTGATGTCCGTTTGGTAAAACTGGTAAAGGCGCATGAGGGGTGGTCGCTGTAGGTGGCGATGATACTCCGGTTGATACCCAGTTTGATTGCTGAAATAATGTACTTTATATTTGCAGAAACTGTACATCAATTTATTAAACAATACATGGTACTAGTGCATGAGAACTTATAACTATTTATTTAAATATTTTTTATCACATTATACGGGGTAAGGTGTGAGATTTTAGGTAATTTTATGATATATTTTAGAATTTTATCTAATGATACAATGTTGTATATATATTTACATACTTTATTGGACAACTGATGAATTCAATATATAAAAAACAAAATTTATACTCCAAAAACTCATCTTTCACAATACCAATATAGTTTTTTTTTGTATTATACTCACAATACGTAATATAGAAAATGTAATTCAATCACTAATTACTACTAACCTGTCCATTATGATGTGCGTGCGCGTGCGGCGAGTGTTTGAGAGGGGGGTACAGGCGGGCGTGGAGGGGAGGTGGCGAGTGCACGGGCGTGGAGGGGGACGAACCATACGACGAGAGGCTCCCCGCCTCGCCCCCCGCTCCTGGGGTACTTGCCGCGCCCGCGTACATCTAGGTACATTGAGGGTACAGATGAGCTCAGATTTGTTCTTATATTTGTGATTTATTAAAAACTTTCTTGCAAAGTGTGCTAGATAGGACAGTAAAATCCACTCTAGCCAAGATATGAATCCTATTTTTAACCAAAAAAATAGAGACGTTTTACTTCTAAGGTTTCCATTGCCGATTAGCCAGAATTTGATGATACAATAAAAGGAAAATAGAAAGAAATACCTATATTTATAAGCACATGGATAATATGTGTTTTCAATTTTAATTTCTTTTACACTCAAGCCTAACTAACGCATTAATACATAAGTTGTAAGGTTTTAATGGTTATATTATTGCTTTGAATTAAAAAAGAATATTGAATTAAAGGGTATTTATTTCTCAGTTTACTGTTGAATTTTTCAGCGGCTCTTCTATGCAAAACTATTTTCCGAAAAACGATATATATATTTAGACGAAAATTTGCTAATTAAAATTATAATTTCAATGCTCACCGGTTGCATAGATGGCTTGGCCACTATCATGGGATCGCTTGGCGAGTGTACGGGCGCGGCCGCCCTGAACGACGACATTGGTGGCAGGGGCAGTTCCGCGCCCCCCGCCGAGCTCGTGTCCGCTGGAGGGGCGCCTGCTATACCTGGAAAACGTAATGATTTCACTGACAAAATGATCATTGCAAGACGATACAACATATATTTGATTGTTTTGCAGAAAAAAATACTGTTAAAACTTCTCGCATAACAAGCAAGTGGGCAGGGAGGTAGAGGAAACCTAGTTTTGAGGCAATTTTCGTGCATTATGACGAAACTTGACGTTGCGCTTTTTTATCAGAGAGGGGAAATAAAATTATTTTAATATTATCGTTTCCCTGGGTGGGGATCGAACCCATAAAGGTTAAACCACAAAAATCTTTATAAATAAATAAAACATCTTAAATAAATATGTAGACGTAAAATTTACGTACAACAAAAAGACCTTTACAAACACATTCAGCAAATTTCAAGGATGTCCGTATCTCGTACAAGAAAACACATCAACTTGTACAATTCACTTCAAACACTTTATCTTAACACATCTACTTGGTATATAATAGATATATGACCTAAAATCTAGGCCCAAAACACCCCACATACCTGGCGACGTAGCATACGGGTCGTGGTGGTAGGGCGGCGGCGGGGGCGGCTGGTAGTAGCCGCCCGCCCACTCGCCGCCGTAGTAGGGCTCCTGGTAGCCGGCGCTGTTGCCCGCCCCCTTGGGCGACGCGTACCGGCTGGGCGAGTCGTGGCCGAATTCATCGCTGCCATACTGGAAATATTTATAAATTATATATTAACTTTAATATAAACAATATTCTTAGCATAATATATTTATATGAAATATGGTATTATTTCTAAATATCCACCTTACATTTGCAGTTGTCACGGTACTTAAAAGGACGTCATTTGGTATTGATTCAGATTAACGATTATAATAGACGCTGGGTCTAAAAAAATATTTTAAAGTTATGTCAAATATTACAAATAATTATGAGAAATGTACAACAATGGTGTCGTAACAATAAAACTACTTAAGTAAAAGAATAACATTTATTTTTATATATAGTTTTGGAATCAGATATTAGAGGAGAGTGAGATAACAAAAAGACAAATAAGTCAGTATAATAAATTAAGACACCCGTACCTACCAGTGTAGCTTTTTAACTTTAGATCAGTAATATATCACTAAAAACATCAAATAAATAAACACAAAGTAAAATAAGATAAAGCTGCTATGGGTAATGGGTAACTCCGCCAGTGCTATAAGTTTTACAGATAGCACCCATTGTGTTGCACTAAAGAGACTATCATAATCTACCGATACGTACAGCATCTATATCTAGTCCAGTACACCTAAAGCAGGTACACTTTTTTATTTAAATTTATATTGAGTATAAGAAAACACTAAATTATTATATATTATACTTTATTGACCCCGAAATATTCATGAGAGGAAGTACAATTAAATATTATAAAATCAAAAAAATGTGATCTGCTTATCCTGCTATGTGCAAAATACAGCGTAAAGCTCAAAAAAATCTATTAAAAATTAAATTAAATTAGCTTCACGCTGTATCCCGCACACAGCAGGGTAGGCAGAGGGAACCTAGTGTTAAGACACTCCGTTCCCCACTTTCTGCCGAATTCTGGAGGCATTGCGTGTTGAGTGGCAGAACTCAACGCCGCGCTTAACCTCGACACCAGAGCGAAGAAATGGAAATATAAATTTAAGTAAATATTTCATCTCCTCGAGTGGGGATCGAACCCACAACCGGTCGGTTTT
>JAATLQ010037786.1:21380-42513 GCA_013421005.1 Heliconius erato x Heliconius himera | reverse complement strand
AATGGTAAAATATTAGAATAGGTGAATGAAGTGGTATATTTGGGAAGATTGTTCAGTAGAGATGGAAAATACTGGATGGATGTGGAAAGGCGTATTGCTGCCGGTAACAGGGTTAATGGAGCCTTAGCTGCATTGATGTGACGGCGAAACGTCAGCACACCTGCGCGTTTGGCCATACACAATGCAGTGTTGGTACCGACGCTGTTAAACAACAGCAAAACGTGGGTATTACAGAAGAAGAATGCAAGAAAGATGAATGCCGTGGAGAATCTCGTCGTAGGATATGCGGAGTCAGCTTAGCCGATTGAATCCGTAATGAAGCGATACACAGAATGGCAGGTATTAGCGAGGATGTCACGGTGAGAATGAAGAAGAACACGCTCAGCTGGTTTGGGCACGTCGAACGAATGAGTGATGAAATAATGGCAAAAAAGATTTATGATGGACAAGTGAGTGGTAAGAGAGATAGAGGGAGACCTCGATTGACCTTCGAAAACACAGTATCAAAGATACTGGAGGAAAGTCATATAAAAAGCATGAGGACTCCCCTTAGGGCATGTATGAAGAGGTTGATAACAGTGGACAAGGCGAAAGAGGTATGTTGAGACTACGGTCTCGCTACGGCGTTTGGCGTTCCGTTCCGACTACCTCGCTAGGGATAAAGCGTGAAGCTAAGTTATAAGTTATAACATTAGATTTTGGTAAAAAATTTGGTAATATATTTTTCTTGTACATTCCTTGATTCTTGATTGAAAAAAAATTAGAAGAATTGATCGTAGACTTTGTTGCCCCTTTCCATTTGTTGCCCGGTGCGACCGCACCGCTCGCACCCCCCCAGCTACGCCACTGGTAATTTATATTGATTTTTTATTAAGACAAGAAAATAATAAAATCATAATAGCTTCCCACTTAAATATTTTATAACTTCACGCTGTCTCCGAATATAACAGAGCTGACAGAAGGAACTTAGAGCACTCCGTTTCACACGCAACGCCCGATTTTGTGGATAACAAAAAAAAATCGTCTTAAAATTTATTTTAATTTCTTAAACAATATTTTAATATTAGGCTCGTCTACAGGAGGAGGAAATGTTTTAACACGATATAAAAGACGTGACGATAAAGACTACATAAGCGTGCTCGTGTCGCCAGAACCACACTAAGCGCTCGCTCATTTTGTTACTATACGCTGCACAGTCAATGAAAATTATATTTTAAGGAAATAACAAAACATGGTGTATATTGCGTATACACAACATATAATATTATTATATAAACAACATGCGTCACTTATTATATATACTTTCTTCTTTTTTTTTCAGTTTCACGCAGTATCTCGCACACAGCAGGGTACGCTGAGGGAACACAGTGTTAAGACATGCCGTTGCCCACTTTCCGCCGAATTTTTCGAGGCATTGCATGTTAAATGGCGGAACTCAACTTTTGCCTTGGTGCCAGAGTGAAGAAATGAAAATATTAAGAAATAAAATATATTTTCCTGTTGAAAAAATATCTATGCACACATAAAAAAATTGTGTCTGTACATTCAATATATTTGCGAAAAAACTATGTAGGCTTAAAATTACTAATAGAAAATAGTGTAAAGTATGAATAAAAAGTGGTCCGTACCGACTCACGAAAAATTAAACATACGGCAGCGAAACGTGGATATTACAGAAGAAGAATGAAAGAAAGATGAATGCCGTGGAGATGGTGGTGGATGAAATAGTTAAATTATGGTGGATGAAATAGTTAAATTAAATTTTCTTATATCTAATACAAACTATTTTTAGATTAGTGACTGTCTGGCTGTCTTTTTGTTTGTTCTAAAGGTTGAACTGATTTTTATGTGACTTCCATTGTCCAATAGAATAATATATACTTTATCCGACATATCCGTGAGATAGGGATAGATATTTACGCGGGAGATCCGCGTTTGCCGTGTACGCACACGGACGAACCTAAATATGAAATAATTAAACATTTTTCTATTAAAGACAATTTTGGCAAGCAATATCAAATAAGATTTACAAAATATTCAAATTACGTTTTGCTATTACGGAAACTTATTATAAAATCGCTTTCGTCGCAATCGCAAAATTAAAAAATGGGGAAAAACACACAAAATAAAACACAAAATTAGCAAAATGAATGGCACATTTATATTTAATTATAATTATTCATTTTTATAATAATACGAGTTCTTTTAATTACCTAAAACGGAACGGAACCTGTAGCCGCCGGCAAACACTCCAGTGCCAAATAAATTACTTCCAGACGCACGGACGAATCATTATACATAATAATAATAATAATTAAAAAAATAATCATTAAAAAAATTAAAAAAAAACTTAAAAAATATACTAATTGGAAGAATTCTAAAACTATGATTATTTCTTAAACTATTCTCTAGTTTTCTAAAAAGAAGGTTTTGAACTTTGTATGTGTTTGGGACGCCATTATGCGTCTGTTTCGACATTTTGTCATGTGTACGGCCTTACAACAATATATACAAGATGTCCACGGGAATACTCTGTAGATATCAATTTTATCTACTATAGTAGTATTCCCGGGAATCCCCATTTGCAATTTCCGTTTAAAAAACCTAAACTTGAGCTTCGATAGACAATTTTTTTTATATACAACAATCAACGTCATGATCTGCTTTGATTTTGAGAAAATAACGAATGATATTTTTTTTATTTATTACCTAATATGGCAATTTATTATGTCTATATTATGTGTCGTCTTAATAAATTAGGTGTTGCCATAGATGAAAAATACAGTTAATTTAAAATTTCTCCCATAAAATTGAAACAAAACGTCCGTTTCGTCATAAGTTGAAGTTTACTATTTGATGGAGATTAAACATTAAAAAAATACATATATCTTTTATATAGACTCAAAACAACATGCACACAAACGTCATGCCTAATTTATTATCAATTAAATTCATAATTTTAAAAAAGTAAACATTAAAAAAAATCAACGATTAATCATGATTATTTACACATAATCTGTGATCAAGTAGTAAACTTCGTTTCACAAAATAAGTACACATCAAAATAAAAAAAATATATAATTTATATAAATGTATGTATATAAAAAAAATACGCAATAGACGTACAAAAGCTGTTCGATTAAAAAGAAACACAACAAAAAAAAAGTAGAAAAAAAATCACTGGAGTTCGATTTTCAAAAACCTAAGTACATATTTAAGTTAGCAGCCATTTTTTCATATAAAAAAATTACAATTACAAAAAAAGAACACTTTAAATACATCGTCTCTATTTCATATATATAAAAAAAAAACAATCTGTCATTCATAAAAGAAAATGGCTATATATAAATGTCAAAATGAACTGTCACAGGTTATAAAAAATACCTACAGCTCGGAGTCCACAGATAAGTAATATATACAGAAGCAAATATAGCAATATCCATTTAAACAAAAAACAGAAATAACCATTTTTCAATATTCTTATATAATTAAGTGGTTATTTCAGTTTTTAATAGTACACATAAGTTATAATATCTTATAGTCCCATAGAGCCCAGTAATATTTGTTTACGTTATTGTAAAATAAAATTTTATTTAAAAGTTAGAGAAATTACGTAAACATTATTTAATTTTATTTTTTTATTGATCTAAACGGAAATTACTTTATTTACTTCAACATGACACAATTAATAATCAACAACAATAAAATTTATTGTCAGGCGTGAGACGTGAAAACAATAAGCGGTGTTGCC
The DNA here is from genome assembly GCA_013421005.1 of Heliconius erato x Heliconius himera. Lineage (NCBI taxonomy): Eukaryota > Metazoa > Arthropoda > Insecta > Lepidoptera > Nymphalidae > Heliconius > Heliconius erato x Heliconius himera. Next base: position 38,762 of record JAATLQ010037786.1, on the reverse strand, counting down.
ATACAAAAAAAAACTCCGAGCGTCTAACCTACGCTATGGCAGCGAAAAAAACAGTGTTACCTATAGAAAAAAATTACGAAAATTTGTAATTAAAAATATCTTTTTTCCATATATTTATTTTATATCTAGTCTATGCACTATGCTATGTTACAGTCCCACTGTCTTTGGGCGCGACGTCGTTTTGACGCCGCAACGTCACTGTGACGCCTCGTGACGTCACCGTGACGTCGTTTCGACGTAAAAGTGACATCATATAATACACACTTAACTATTATAGTCTGTAGTCTCTACGCACTGCATTCACTATTTCTTTGGACATTTCACCACAGGTTATTATAAAGTACTCGAGTTATTTTTTTTTATATTGGGAACTTAAGACGCCATATCACTGGCTGAAGATTGAACAAAACACTTTTAAAAGGTGTGTGTTTGTTTATTTGTGCTTTATTTAGAAGATATAGAGATAATGCATATAACTATATATATTTTCGATAAAATCGACTCTAAAAAGGAAAAATCTAAAATAAAAATATAAAGAAACAAGAAGAAGAAGAAAGGAACAAGAACAAACCACAAGCAAACAAACACACACTTCAAAAAGTCACATACTGATTCACGAAACCCCTCAAAAATTTAAAAACCCCATAAGAACCCCTACAACTTGGGCTACAACGGGGGGTCCCCCTAGTACCGGCTAGGGGTAGAGGGGTCGCGGGGTTGAGGTAGGGGTCGCGGGGTCGGGGGTCATGGCGTCGGGATTTTTTGTGTTGTTAGTGCAGCGCGCAGGCGCGCGGGTGTCGCTATTGCGGCGGGGGCCCGGAGGGGGGCTGCCCTGACACGGGGCCCAGACCCTGGAGACAGAAATAGACATATTTACAAATGTTTTTAGTATTTTTAAGGTGTCTCGTCAGTGAAAATAGAAAAATATTTTAGACTAATAACAAATAAGTGTGAATCTGTAAATAATTGATTTGAACAAAAACAAGTTCCCCTGCATTTCTTGCGCATTACCTTTAGTAAACTGGTGGTAAATTATTTGACGTTAAAAAAATTAAGCATTTAACAACTTATTTACAATGACATTATTTAACGTTAGATAAACAGATTAGCAGCGTATCCAATTGGGTTAAAAATAAAAGTCAAACATCGCATTCTAATCATTAGGGCACGTAGTAGCGTTCTTACGGAGAAGCCCCAACGGGCAAAATCATATTTAAGTTTTATTTAATAATATTTAGTCTTTTTTTGTTGATATAATAAAAAATAGTTTCTTGGGTGTTTCGTAATATTTAGAGGAGAGCTCACCGGCATGGGCGCGTAGTGGTGCAGCGGCGCGGACAGCAGCTTGGGCGCGTCCTCCGCCTTCTCCTCCTCGCGCCGCTTCAGGCACGCCGCCTTCGGGTTCAAGTTGCGCTCTGCGGGGGACACCACAACATATACCGTAGAAAACAACTACAAAACGACTAAATTGAAACCACAATATCATTATTAAAATTAAATATAATATTTGTCATAAAATGAACAAAACCTGACACGAACATAGTGTGCAATCACTACACTCACCTCTGACTTGCTGTTCCAAAGTCATGATGACCTCTACAGCCATATTTAGTATACCCAACTTGGTCTGTGGCTTGTCGCTCTTCAGGTGCGTCATACACATCCTGCCTAATTCCTTGAGTGCTTCGTTGATATCCCTTATTCTTATCCTGGAATGCGGTCGACAGTTATCAAATATGTATTAGGAAAAATGTCGTCAAGCAAGAGTAACTTTGTAATTTTAATATAATAGCACTGTAGCACTGTGTATAACTGTAAACGCAACGCATGTGGGTTCGATGCCCACTGAGATATATCCCGCACACAGCAGGGTAGGCAGAGTGAACCTAGTGTTTAAGACACTCGATTCCCTATTTGCCACCGAATTCTGGAGGCACTGCGTTGTAAGTGGCACCAGAGCGACGAAAATAGAAATATTAAATATTTCATTTCGTCAAGTAGGAATCGGACCCACAACATGTCGCGTTACCAGTCACACTTTACGCTCCTGCGCCACGACAGACCTCATCGGTAATAAATTATATAATATTTTTATTTCCACGCTCTGATAACAAGATAAAACGCAACTTTGTGCTCCACCATTCAACACGTTACGTCTCGGAAATAAGGCGCTGCGAGATATAGCGTGAAATTAAAAAAAATAGAACTATGTTAATTGCAATTACAAAATGATCATACTATCTCCATTAAAAGTCAGTTATGTGTACCTACAGATAACAATACCATCAACATAATAATGTTTAAAGGTCCACAGAAAGGTCACAGTATTCAAACTTTCGTGATCTTAGCATATATTTTACAATACTAATATGACTAAGAAAAAAATCTAAAGAGCCATGCAAGTCTTAAAGAAAAAAAGTTGTATAAATCATTCTAGTAAAAACTAGTGTTTAAAAGACAATTTTATTTCAAAGTTAAAATTAGAATTGCTTTTGTAATTGAAATATTCTTAATATTCCATCAAACAGCTAATATTCCATATAAAGTGCTGTATAATCAAAGTAGTAATAAATTATACTTATTTATAAAAATAAAAATATTACATATAAATTTAAATTAAGGAGGTTACTTCGATTATTCCATACAAAAAAATATGTATTACCAATAATAGTATTTAAGAAATTAATTCAGTCACTGTCACTATATCTACACGTAGATATGTAATATATAACAGTCAGGAATAAAAAAACACACTCATAAAATAAAAACATAATTAAACACAAGACTAACTAAGAAAAACAAAAACAAGACTAACTAACTAAATAGCTTAAAAATAAAATAAAGAAAAATTCAGTCTTATCAAATCATGGTGTTAAATTCCGCCGTTCAACATACAATACCTTACACTACGTTCCCTCTGCCTACCTTGCTATGTGCGGGATACAGCGTGAAAGTCTCCCAAGTCTCTCTTACCTCTCTCTAGCATTATTCGCCTGTCTCCTCTCCTTTTCCCGTAAAGCCTTCGCGTGAGGATCTGTTTCGTCGTCGCATTCGTCAGCCGACGAACAACTGTTCGTCGAATTTTATTAAATACTTATATATAAATAATAATAGTAATATATTTTATTCTATACCACAAAATGTAGAGTAAAACAAAAGAAACAAAATTACAATATGTTAAAGAAACATAGTGTGTCATTATTTTATATATTTTTTTTATTATTTCTTATGTCACTTTGATTTTGGAAATTTATATATATTTTTTAATTTACATTGTTTTATCTTATTTAAATAAAAGTGGAATTTGAAATTGCAAAAGGAGACTAAAGAGCTTTTAAAACGTTTTTATATGTTTATGACGTCATAACTCTTTGAAATACAGTAACAGTAATATTTTTTTGTCAATAATATACATGTGAAAAAAAAAGAACAAAAAATACAAATAATAAATATACATAAATAAAAATCTTTTTTATCTTTCTTTTTGTCTACCTACCTTATTAAAATAGACAGCGCGCGAGAGAGAACCGCCGACCTCCTAAATGTATGCAAAATCATAACCACTACACTTTCGGTCCTTTACATGCATAGTTTTCAAGCGTGTTTTTTTTCTAATTAAAGCGTATAAAAATGTTTATATAATAGTTTAATGTATGCGTGATTAAATGTAATAAAAATTAGATATTTTTTTCATTATATTTTTTTTCAAAAAAAAAAAACAAAACTTAAGTTAAGTTCTTTACATTTCTTTTATAAGTATATTGTTTATTTAAAAAAATATATAATGAAACGTTTTTTTATCTGTTATGTAATATGTACCGCAAAAATATTTTAAAAACTTTATAATACTAAAAAAATAACTAATTTGTCTAAAAAAGACATGCTCTTTAAAATATTAGGATGTCCATATCTTACCTTTTGCCTACTACACAAACAAAAAACATATCTAAAAGCATAAAGAAATACATAGAGAAGATATTGTTAATGAAAATATAATTTATAGTTTTTTGTATACATTTTGAATACTGTGACCTTTTTGTTAGATGGTAAGTTCTGAAAACATAAATGTGTATGTTAGTTTATGTGACATGATTTATATATATATATATATTTTTAATTTTATTATAATTATAGGACGATTTATAATACCCATTTATAATAGAAACCATAATAAGCGAAAGTCTTTCTCCTTACTCTAAAGAAGAAGGACAATGATGATATTTGAATGTCAAATTCATATTTTATTTAAAAAATATTAGAATTATTGATTTGTTAGCAAATAATTAAATTCTAATTAAAAAAGAAATTTAAAAAATGAGACACAATGGCGAATTTGAAGCGTACAAATGGTTAATATTTCTACACTTCTTATTCAAAAAGTAGATTTAAAAGTTTATAACGTATGTAAAATATGTATATATGTTAATATGTATATAAATCGGACCTCTCCCGGACGTTGTTGGCTTGCCGGCGCTCTCTCTCGCGCGCCGCCTTCGCGTCGGGGTCCAGCTCGTCCTCGTCCGCCGACGAGCAGCTGGACGAAGGCGTGAAATACGTTATTATATTTACATTTTTTTAAACAAAACTTAATGTGGCGACTCCATTACATGCGAAAAGAGATGTTCTGATTTTTTTTATTTAAAAACTATGTAAAGTTTTACATGCTGCGAAAGGCATGTTCCTCAGTTTGAATCTTGATTTAATTCTTTCTTTGTTGAAAATTTTAATATTCTAAATTTAAACTGAACTAAATAATAATATTTTTAAATTGTATATTAATAATAAACTTCTAATTATGCAATATTCATGACTATTTGGTTAAAGGAAACACATTTGAAAAATGAACTGTATCATAAGCATAAACGTGTATGAGTATGTACTATAATCTTTAGAACATTAACAATATTTTTAATTTATTTCAAGTAAAATCGAGAACTTCTCTTTATTGGAAAGTCTGTTTGTTAAAGTTATTTAATATATAATAAATAATTTCTACCTGAACTGATTTTGTACGCTACGAAAGAAAAACACATGAAAATTTACAAAATTCACATTTAAAAACACATTTATACACAAAATAATGACACACAATTATCAATATTATAAAATTAAAAAAAACTTAAAACCATGTCATCGAATCCATGATATTTAAAAACAGTATATTAAACAATAGAAATTAATGATACAAGAGAGGGATAAAATCCAATTAGTAACTTAATTTCAAAAATTTTAATAAAGAATGTTAAATATAATGAAAGAGGCAATGATAGAAATAATGATAGTAGTGAAATAGAAGTTAAATAATATGAATAATATAGTTATATATGATATAGTGAATTGTAGTAACAATAGCATTTTGAACAGTGCGCTCTGTCCACTTGCATTGATGGGAAAAGAAATGATAATGAGATTGTGTTAATGTCATCACATGATAGTGAAATGGTTATCTTATGTGATGGTGATTGCAAGGTAATAAACTTGTTGTATGGGAGTAATCATTTGATGGTATTGTAGTGGTAGTGGTGTGGCGATGGTAATATGAGATTTGATGGTAAGAAAAAATTTTTTGTTTGTGAATAGAAAGGTAGGTAGGTCAGGTAGAAAGCTTTAAAAAGTTGAAATAACAGGATTTCAACCAGCTCCTCCTGAATACCATCTCTAGTGAGGAATAACATTTCAAAATATGGTTATTGTTAATATTTTAAATTGTCGTCAAATAGCAGTAGTGGTTGAAATGTCTTGATACACGTGTTTCTGTGTGTGATTTTTTTTATAAGATTAAAAAAATAAAACACACGATTTTGTTCATCTGTACCCGCCCTTTCTGTCCTTTTCTTGTGTTTTAGCGATCATTTCGTTCTTTATAATTATTGTTATTGTTATTTTAGAGCGTAAGTTAGTCGATGTTAAATAGTTGTAAGTTGACAGTACTAAAATAATAAAACAGATATTCATATATCGTAATAAATCAATAACGGTTAGTAGTTAAGTAGAGAGGCGTTAGTGATGTAATCGGTATAAGGTGTATATAGATTCCTACAGTAACGACATGGTTGTCATGTGGTCGGTATAGACTGTTAGTGTGTTGTATGTATGTTAGTGTTCAAATAGTAATGAGATGATAGTATGACGCCAGTAATAAACTCACTATCTGCGGCTCCGTTTCCCGCCGGCCTGTTTGAGCGCGTCCGCGGACCCCGAGGATGATGGCTTCGAATCCAGACCAGAGTCTGGTGGCTCTTTGCGTTTCTCTGTGGGACGGAGAGTACAGGGAATATAGTGTTGTTGACGTAAGTAACACTTTTTGATATATCATTTTTTGAAGTTGGCAAATAAAGTGTAACAAAAAATAAATTTTCAATGATTAAATAATAGTCATTAAAAGAGGAATGAATTAATAAGCATTTCATTTCCTCGCTCTGGCTTCGAGGCAAAGCGCAGCATTGAGTTCCGCCACTCAACATGTAATACTTAGACAAATTGGAGGAAATTTAAGGGAGTGTCTTAACATTAGGTCCCCAGTTTCAACGTCATAAGAAAAGAAAAAATCCTTAAATCAAATATGTGCAGCCAGCCAGTGCAGTCGACCGTAGTATACTAATACATTTTTTCCCTGTCCACTTACTGGTATTGGGCAACAAATGTCTCTCCATCTTGACCGGCGGCTCCGTGTGCAGGTGCGGTATGGCGCCGGGCACGCCCACTCGACTCACTGTCGGTTACGTGTTGGATTGTGAATGGATTTTATTTTGAAAGCAAAATCATAAATTAGATAAAAAACAGGGTTAAAACCATTTTATTTTCTTTTAGCTTCACGTTGCATCCCGCGTATAGTAGCAGGGTTTGCGGCATGGGGAACATGCGTTCCTCACGTGCGTGTGGATTGGCAAAACTCAATGCCGCGCTTTGTTTTGTTACTAGAGCGTCATAAAATATATTAAAAAAAAACATATTATAAAATATTTATCAGCTTACAAACATTTTTTTTAATAATAATACTAAGCTTTAAACTCGATTATCTCTTTCACATTTGAGAAATTTTATTCATATCTTCAATTATTTATGAAAAACATATATTTTTTTATCTATCCTGTAGGGAATGTGACAAGCACTGCAGAGAGGATATACGTTAAGACGAAAAAACAACTCACTCGCGGGCTGATGCTGGTGAGGATGATGCACATCTTGAGGGTAAAGCTCAGGAGCTTCCGCGTGATTCCTTAACACGTTAATGGCGTCGTCCAAACGCTCTTCCATACGAGCACCCTAGAAAATTGCGGGGTTTAGGTTCATTGTTACCCTCTTTTCATAATGGGAAATGTATAGTGAGTGTTCGTTTGTATCCTTGGAAGTCATTTTATAGAAATTTATTTTAAAAATCAGGTGCTTAATATATAAATTTAATTTATTTTTATTAACATAGTTATTTTCCCAATTATTTATTTAATTTTGTCGTATATGCTTAATTTAAAACAATTTAGTTTTCCTGAGGTTAACCTTAATTTTTTTTTGATTCAACCTCAACATATATTCAATTTTTCGGCTAAGTGAAATATAAATTAAAATAAAAGATAGAAAGCAGTCATGCCACACTTCATAAGACTGGTATTACGACTATCAGTAATTTGTGTTTAAAATTAAAATTTCACTGATACTCTTAATACTTGTCACTTGAAATTTTCATGCTACAATATGTACAAACAAACAATTTTATTTAAAAAACTTGTAGATAGACAGATATGCACAAAAAAGCATTTGATGATAACTATATTTCTTTTTTTTTATTGGAGCGTTCAAAAATACGATAATTTTTACTAATAGAGAGCCCATTGAGTATCACATGATTAAATATAAATTAAAATGTCCTATTGCATACAAATATGTAAATTTAGAATTGTTCAAAATGTTAAATTTAAAGATATTTCAGAATAATACAATTATCATCAAAATAACGCACGCATCACTCACCTTTCATAATGATTGTAAATTTGAAAAATAAATTGGAATGTCTATTAAAAATAATAAAATCAGATATGGGGTTCATTTTACGTAACTTGATATTTGTAAAATAGTATAACTCCTATTACATATTAAAATAACATTAAGATAAATATTTTTGTACAAAAAGGCAATCCAAATACCTAACTTTCTAGCTCTAAGCCTAGTTTAAGTAGCAGATAAAAACAAAACGCAGTGTTGGCTAATAATTTAGGAATACTTGAAAAAAGGTTCGGACCACGTGTCTATAGTGTGCATTTCAAATATGTATTAAAAACGTCTTAATTAAGATAGAAAGTTTGATTTTTGTGTTCTATATGGTCTGTACCCTACTCACCCCAACATCAGAGTGCTCGCGCAGAAACACCATCGCCTCGTCGAGCTGGCGCTGCTCGGCCGGCGCGCCCTGACCATATTATAGCTCAGATGCGAGCGAGAGCTAGCCAGTTTGAGGGTGGGCAACGGTGGGATTATTGTTTGTGTGTATGTTGGATGCGCATTTGAAAAAGTTGAATATCTTAATATTGGAAGGATGATAAGAGGGATTTTTTCTTTTAAATATATTTTGGTTTCGATGTACTATCGATGTTTCTTTGATGAAAAAGAGAAATGTCGAATGTTATTTGGATATTTTTTTAAATAATTAAATAGGGATTGAAATAAATAGGGATCGATGATGAACTACAAAGTTAAGGTAAATCAATACTTTACTTTAGCAACTAACTACAGTAAGTCTAGAGATCTAGTCTAAGAAAGTCTACTTGTATTTAAAATTACCCGATAACGGCTATTGGCTCAACGCTCGCTGTTTAAAACACAGAAAACAACAAAAAAACACAAAATAAAATCCAAAAAAATGGCGTACCCAATAATTTTTCTTAGGATAGATATATAAAACTTCATATGGATCATTTCCAAAAAAAGGTTACACCAATTTTATGAATCAAAAAATAAAATATCACAAAATATAAAAAAAATAAAAGCCTTTTATATCATTTTGCCCGAAAATAAGTCTTTTTTTTTTCATTAACAAAAAAAACTACTAACGAAAAAAAAAACAAATTTTCAAAAACATTTCGAAAATAAAATGATCGTCAATGAAAGTTAGTAACAAACATGCGGAAACATGCCAAAGATAATAAAAAGAACACTTTCTACTGTACTCAATATTTCCAGAACATATTGTTAAAATTTACTAATAAAATTTTATAACAGGGTAACACTGATCAATCTTGTACCCCGTCGAAAAAAAAAGTATATATACAAGTTGAACTAGCTAAGAACTCTAAAAATCACGTTAATTACTCAAATCTTTTATAAATATTCTATATACCAACTTTTCTTTTTATTACCACTTACCATAACTGGTGGGAAAACAACGTGTTGATGTCCGTTGGGTAACACTGGTAATGGCGCGTGGGGGGTGGTCGCCGTGGGTGGTGATGACACTCCGGTTGATACCCAGTTTGATTGCTGAAATAATGTACTTTATATTTGCAAAAACTGTACATCAATTTATTAAACAATACATGATACTAGTGAATTAGAACTTATAACTATTTATTTAAATATTTTTTATCATATTATACGGGGTAAGGTCTCACACCTTTTTTTTATTTTAGGTAATTTTACGATATATTTTAGAATTTTATTTAATGATACAATGTGTATATGTATTTACATACTTTATTGGACAAATGATGAATGTCAATATATAAAAAACATAATTTATACTCCAAAAACTCATCTTTCACAATACCAATATAGTTTTTTTTTGTATTATACTCAAATATAGAAAATGTAATTCAATCACTAAGTACTACTAACCTGTCCATTATGATGTGCGTGCGCGTGCGGTGAGTGTTTGAGAGGGGGATACAGGCGGGCGTGGAGGGGGGGTGGCGAGTGCACGGGCGTGGAGGGGGACGAACCGTACGACGAGAGGCTCCCCGCCTCGCCCCCCGCTCCTGGGGTACTTGCCGCGCCCGCGTACATCTAGGTACATTGAGGGTACAGATGAGCTCAGACATTTGTTCTTCTATTTGTGATTTATTAAAAACTTTCTTGCAAAGTGTGCTAGATAAGACAGAAAAATCCACTCTAGCCAAGATATGAAATCCTATTTTTAACCAAAAAAATAGAGACGTTTTACTTCTAAGGTTTCCATTGCCGATAAGCCAGAATTTGATGATACATTAACAGGAAAATAGAAAGAAATACTTATAAGCACATGGATAATATGTGTTTTCAATTTTATTTTCTTTTACATTCAAGCCTAACTAACGCATTAATATATAAGTTGTAAGTTTTTAATGGTTATATTACTGCTTTGAATTAAAAAATAATATTGAATTAAAGGGTATTTATTTCTCAGTTTACTGTTAAATTTTTCAGCGGCTCTTCTATGCAAAACTATTTTCCGAAAAACTATATATATATTTGGACGAAAATTTGCTCATTAAAATTATAATTTCAATGCTCACCGGTTGCATAGATGGCTTGGCCACTATCATGGGATCGCTTGGCGAGTGTACGGGCGCGGCCGCCCTGAACGACGACATTGGTGGTAGGGGCAGTTCCGCGCCCCCCGCCGAGCTCGTGTCCGCTGGAGGGGCGCCTGCTATACCTGGAAAACGTAATGATTTCACTGATAAAATGATCATTGCGAGACGATACGAAAAATATTTTATTGTTTTACAAAAAACTTTTAAAACTTCTCGCATAGCAAGCAAGGCAATTTTCGTGCATTATGACAGAACTTGACATTGCGCTTTTCTACCAGAGAGGGGAAATGAAAATAATTTTAATATAATCATTTTCCTGTGTGGGGATCTAGCCCATAGAGACTGAACCAAAAAAATCTTTATAAATAAATAAATATGTCCATGTAAAATTTACGTACACGAAAAAGATCTTTACAAAATACACTGTCAGCAAATGTCAAGGATGCCCGTATCCCGTACAAGCAAACATATCATCTTGTACAATTCACTTCAAACACTTTATATCAACACATCTACTTGGTATATAATAGATATATGACCTAAAATCTAGGCCCAAAACACCCCACATACCTGGCGACGTAGCATACGGGTCGTGGTGGTAGGGCGGCGGCGGGGGCGGCTGGTAGTAGCCGCCCGCCCACTCGCCGCCGTAGTAGGGCTCCTGGTAGCCGGCGCTGTTGCCCGCCCCCTTGGGCGACGCGTACCGACTGGGCGAGTCGTGGCCGAATTCATCGCTGCCATACTGAAAATATTTATAAATTATATATTAACTTTTATATAAACAATATTCTTAGCATAATATATTTATATGAAATATGGCATTATTTCTAAATATCCACCTTACATTTGCAGTTGTCACGGTACTTAAAAGGACGTCATTTGGTATTGATTCAGATTAACGATTATAATAGACGCTGGGTCTAAAAAAATATTTTAAAGTTATGTCAAATATTACAAATAATTATGAGAAATGTACAACAATGGTGTCGTAACAATAAAACTACTTAAGTAAAAAAATAACATTTATTTTTATATATAGTTTTGGAATCAGATATTAGAGGAGAGCGAGATAACAAAAAGACAAATAAGTCAGTATAATAAATTAAGACACCCTTACCTACCAGTGTAGCTTTTTAACTTTAGATCAGTAATATATCACTAAAAACATCAAATAAATAAACACAAAGTAAAATAAGATAAAGCTACAATGGGTAATGGGTAACTCGGCCAGTGCTATACGTTTTACAGATAGCACCCATTGTGTTGCACTAAAGAGACTATCATAATCTACCGATACGTACAACATCCATATCCAGTCCAGTACACCTAAAGCAGGTACACTCTTTTATTTAAATTTATATTGAGTATAAGAAAACACTAAATTATTATATATTATACTTTATTGACCCCGAAATATTCATGAGAGGAAGTACAATTAAATATTATAAAATCAAAAAAATGTGATCTGCTTATCCTGTGTGCAAAATACAGCGTAAAGCTCAAAAAAATCTATTACATTCAGAAAATCGATCCCTGAACCACTTGTAGCAAACAAACATACTATACAAACATAATAACCAAATTTAAATCTTCTGGAACACAATCATGATTTTGCACACCCATCCACTTCCGCTCGGAACCAACCATTGCTTAACCCTAAAATATGAATACCATATAAAGTACACTTAAACCAGCCATCTAGTCGGCTATAGGCACTAACTACCATTTCGAAATCCAGACAAAACGCACAATTACTCACCGGTCGCTTTTGTAATGCAAAATAATAATGGGACCTATATTTGATTTGAAATCGAGTGATATTTCTATTTCCTATCAAGATTTCTGTTAAATAAGACTTTGAACCAATAATTAAAGGTCTTAACGACAGCTGAGTATAATAAATCAGCGGTGTTGAGTTCCAGCCGCCAAAATGTTCTTTGAAATGGATGAAAATAGGAGAACGAAGTGTCTCAACAATAGGTTTTCTTCGCCTGCTTAATATGGGTGTCGTGGTAGATACCCAAAATATATTATAATAAGTAGACAGTATTCACAAAAAGCCTTTTAAATATGGTAATTGTACCCAAACGTGTCCGAGTCGGGAACCGAACTGCGTATATGGATGTACCGGTTGCGAGATTTGCGCGAAAGCTTATAATTACTTACCGAGGCAGTACAACGCCGGCCAAAATAAGAGAGCACTTATCGCTTAATAAATATTAATGGTCTATACGCATATCCTTGCTTATAATGTAAAATATATTGACATATTATTCAGATCGTCATTTTCGGTATAAACATAATGACATTATTGATTTCTTATTTCACACCAAATGTATGAAACCATAGCCATGCATAATAAGAGATTATAGTGGTAGGACAGTGTATACACACCGCTCCACACTTTTTGCCTAATAGAAGATATTATGTTTCTTAACAGAACTAAACGTCACTTTGCCTATTAACCAGAGGTAATATTCTCCTGGGTAGAAATAAAACTTACAATCACAACGAGTTTACAGCCAGACGAGTTTCGACTCCAAGATAGCATACAATATTAAGTTTATTTTTTTATTATTATTAATATAAAATGAATGGCATTTTCAACAGGCACGAAGTGTACGAAGCACGTTTATCTTATTAGCAGTATTGTGCTGTATTAGGGGCGTCAGTGGACGCGCTTAATTGGTAACGACACACAATTCCTTTTAAAACTCACCCAAATTGCTTTACAATATTGACAATTTACAATATCTAAATCAGCTACACGCTTTATCCCTCACAGGACAGAGTAGGTAGAGGGAACCTGATATTAAGACACTAAGTTCCTAATTTCCCCAGAAATTTTCGAGGCATTGCGTGTTGAGTGGTGGGTGGTAAATATCTTAATATAATAGTGAAATTATATTGAAAGCTATAAGCTTTCTGTAAAATTCAACTATTACATTTAGATTAGCATTTTTTCACAATGTGTATTAAAATCCAAAAAAAACGCTACATTTTTTTTTTGGAAAACCAACGAGATGCACATCGTTATCTGTAAAACTGATGGTTGGTCTGTAAAAATGGATTGTTTTCACTTCTCTATAGGAATTTTGGAAAAGCCTCCTTAAATGCTTCCTCTCTCAACTGTCCAAGGAAACTATATACCACAGATTTTTACGCTGCGTAGTTTCGGCTGTCTGTGTCTGTCTGTTCCTCAGTAAAGGAAGAGTTTTATGTATAATTTTTAAGAGCATTGTCTCTCAGGCTTTACTCGCGAATAGCAGGGCGGACAGAGAGAACTTAGTATTAAGACACTCCGATTTCCGGCCGAAATTCTAATATATGTTATATTCCACTCTATACAATTAACAGATGCTAGCCCACTATTTGCTAACCACTACTTGCTAATATTATATTAATACACTATTTCTGAATAAATGCGTCACAGCTATTGTTATATTTAATAGTTCCAATAAATCTGCTGGAAGAATTCGACCGTTAGTATATTTTTATCCGACGACCGACGTCGACGTCAGTTAATAAGACGTGTACGAATTATCTCGATAGTAGCGAGTTCAACATCTATTTTTTACTAAAAAAAGTAACTTCTTCAGTTAGTATTTCCTAATAATAACTAAAGAAAAGTTTAAAAGTAAACATACATAAAAGTATGTATATTATATATGCTTTTGTTTGATTTTCTACGATGCCACCTCTGGGGTCTAACGAAAGGAAATTAAAAAAATATTAAAATAGAAATATTGAGTAAAACAAATAGAATTTAAACATAATAAAAAGATTCAATAAACACAAAGATATCGTAAATTAAGAAAATAAAGAACAGTATGAAATAGTAGAACAACCTTAAAAAAAATCATATAATTATTACCATTTATTCACAAATAATAAACTAAAACATTACTTTCACAAACACACATTTTCCTTATAAAATTCCTTAAATCACACAAAAATAGAATAATTAAAACGTATAAAAACACACCCACTTCTGAATAAAGACCGCAAAACTTCCCAAAAATATGCAAAAATGCAACATAAAACAATATAATTATAATATTATGTGGAACGATCACTAACAATAGTGTATGACTCACTAATACCAGGATACCGAGATGGGAGTACATGAGGTATGCGGTGATTTCCTTCCTGATGAGTGGCGCCGTTATAATATTAGACGTATTGGTGCGTGGGAGAAGTGGCCTAACGCACGTTTTGAAAAAAATAATAATATTAATATTGAATTGCTATCGCTTCGATTTTTATAAAATGAAGTCTAAAGATTGCTGGCGTTGTGTCACGCCACTCAACACGCAATGTCTCGCTTATTATTACGGAGTCTTAACACTAGATTTTTTCTGCCTTCAACTAGCCAAAAAAAAAATATTATAATGCTTCATACTACTACACAACTTCACTAGTCATATCAATATTTACAATTTGTCTACATCTGGAACCTTTCAAGGCTAATCTATATTTTTCTGATCTTCTTATTATTATAACAACAATATAAATTCCAAGTAATATAGTTCAATGACTAGCAAATATGCTTTATAGCCTCAATACATAAGAAGCAATTCACACGGGAATATAGCTATATCCCGGCCGAAACTCGAATCGAGTCAATCAGTCAATCAGTTGTCAATCAGCACTATGTATCATATTTTTTTAGTTTTACGCCGTATCCCGCATGCAGCAGGACAAGCAGAGATAATCTAAATGTTAAGACACTACATTTTCCCACTCGTCGTCCGAATTTGAGACAAAATTCTGCGACGAAATTCAACACTACACTGGTGGTTATAGTGGTTCTATCACTGGTGAAAAAAAAATCTTAACATTTTTAAAGGGACATAACACACTTACAAGAAAACATACTTATTAAAGAAAAAGTAAAAAAACTAATCTAGCAGAATATAAACCCGCGTCTCTTGGGAACATTCCAAATCTCCAATGTTCTAAACAATTTCAAAACAACCATTACACAGAGTGGGAACCGAATCCACAACCATCACTTTGTCGCATCACATACAAGATTTATACATATAAAACATAGAAAGCATAAGACAAGAACACTAATAAAACTATAAGAATGAAAAACATTAAAATCATTAAGAGGACACGACATTCGCCGGATATGACGTCACACAAAATTGTTTTTATTTTATAGAGGCGTAGGTGACATGCGTTTTATAGTCAAACGTTATTAGTTCACATCTAAATTATAATTTCCGTTGAGGTTCAGTAGATATGTTCGAATATTTAAGTTGGTCGTGAGTTTGAAATCTTTTGGACGAATTTTTCGTTTATAATGAAGATACTTTATTAGCAGAACGCGATGATTGTGGGTTCGATTCGCACTTGACTAAATTATTTTAATGTCCCCTCTGATAGACAAGGTGCGACGTTGAGTTCCGCCGCTTAACACGCAGCCAATTCTTCTAATACAAGGTGAAGCTAAAAAATATGCGACCATACTAGCAAAGTATACAAAACATTAAAAGTCAATTTTAAAACAAAATCGATTTGAACCCATTTTCAAAAACATCTAAAAATGTATCTAGTACCATATGTATTAAAAAATTATACTTTCTTTAAGAAAAGATACAAATAAGTAATTAATTTAACCGGATACGTTGTCCTCAGGGAGCAATATCCTCATGAGAACTGAGAAATCGTTAATACTAAGCATGAGATTAACATTCTCGTGGGAGCATTCAGTTTAAGCTAAATTGAAAAATGAAAAATACTAAATAATTTGGGGTTCAATTCTCAAATGGTAAAATTTGAATAGATATTGTTGGGAAGAACAAACGGATATCGGAACGAAATCAAAAGATATCTGTGCATCTACCGCCAACGCGATTTTTTGTGTTACGCCGTGTTCTGTATAACAAGTTCTATTTATTATTCATTTCCCATCCCGCGTTATCCCGCATATAGCAGGGTAGGCAGAGGTAATCCGGTTTTCAAAATACTACTTGAATGGCAAAACTCAACACCACGTTTTATCTACTAGGGCGAAAAGACGAAAATAATAAATTCCCCTGAGTAGTAACCTAACCCGAAACAATTGTATTTATAATTAAATATATCCCACTGCGCCACGGCGGCTTCAACATTACATTTTCACTTTGCTTAAAATAAAAGAATGTGTGTATAATACACCGACAGCAAAAACTAATAACATGAAATCTCTCCTTACCCTACAAACACTGTATCACTTAGTGTATGTCTGAGACAAAATCGAACCCCAAACGGTGAGGCATCAATTATTGCAGAGTGTCGTCTTACATCCATTAGTAGCGAGACACAGGTATAGAGTTGCGGGTTACGATGGGAACCAGATAAAAGAATACGGGGTAGAGAATTAACTATAAAATAACTTTCAGACTTACAGAGTGCTACAAAAGTACGGGTTCAAATATTGTATATTTATATGAAAAATTAATGACTATTAATTAATGAAGCTATTGAAAAGTAACGTTCTAGAATGTTTATGTTCATATAAGTACTACATAAGAATAATAGCTAAACAATATTAACTAAAACGGGATAAAAGCCGACTTTATCCAAGGTATATAAGTATAGTAGAATAGTATAGAACATATCAAATCACTAATAGAGCACTATTAGTATAGTTAAAAAATTAAATTAAATTAGCTTCACGCTATATCCCGCACACAGCAGGGTAGGCAGAGGGAACCTAGTGTTAAGACACTCCGTTCCCCACTTTCTGCCGAATTCTGGAGGCATTGCGTGTTGAGTGGCAGAACTCAACGCCGCGCTTAACCTCGACACCAGAGCGAAGAAATGGAAATATAAATTTAAGTAAATATTTCATCTCCTCGAGTGGGGATCGAACCCACAACCAGTCGGT
>JAATLQ010037786.1:0-21280 GCA_013421005.1 Heliconius erato x Heliconius himera | reverse complement strand
AGTATAGTAAAAGACTATAAGTGGATAGTTTACGTGTAATTAGCGGTCGGAATTAGCTCTGCGTGGGCGTCGCGGCCGCGGTGTCTCTGCGGACTGTACGCCGTCGTAGTACGGGCGTACGAACGACGTTGCGTAATTACAAACTTGTATTTTATACGCTCTTTTTATAGCTACACACTGCATCCCGCATATGACAGGGAAGGCAGAGGGAACCTAGTTGAGACACTCCGTTCCACACACACCACTTTATCTTCAAGGCATTTCGTGGTGAGTGGCCGAACTCAACGCCGAGTCTTGCATAGACCAGTGTGAGCAAATGAAAATAAATCATTCGTCCGAATGTAAATCAAACCCACAATCGTCGTGCGTTTACAGTCACACACACAGCCCCGCTGCACTACGATGGCCTCAATATTCTCTAAATCTCTACAATTATCCCAAATTAACATTTTTTAATGTAACATTTCTGTTCCCATCCTCGTTGATGTTTCATATTTATAAGATATCGTGTTTGGCTGCCTTGGCACATTTAATGACACCAGAAAAATTAAAAATATTCCCATGAGATGCATTTAAAATTAGTACCACCATCGGTTAAAGTCAGGCAGGCATAAGATAGTGTCACAAAAAAAAACATAATAGTTTATAAAACAAAGCATGTGGGCACAAAACGCGTAAAATGGTATTTTAAAAATATTTTTTTCTAAATTTTTCAATACATTTTAAAATATTCGGACACACCTAAAAAATTAAGATGATAAAAATTTACCACAATCCGTACAATAACATATTAGAATTGTCCTAGTGTTAAGTAACCAACTTACCCCACTCTCCTGACTGTTGAGTGCTGGTGGCTGCAGACCGTGCTCCTCATTGTATCTTCTCCTCGCTCTATGCCTCAACAGCGCTGACGCATCAGGCTGACCGAATTGGAATATCTGCTCATCTTTGCCATTCAAGAACACTTTCTCCGCGTATTCTGCCTGATATTGCTTGTTTTTAGCCAAGAAATCAGTGCTGATGAACTCTTCGCGACGTCCATCGAGTATTTCAGAAGACAACCTCAACGTGTCGGACGTTTGTCGGAGATTCACATCGGATTCTCTATAGTTATCGCAAATTTGGTTGAATGTGTTAAAGTATTCGGACGCTAGGTCAGCTTTGGGCTGGTACTGATCATGGACCGGTGGCGGATCTGCCGGAAGGAAGCTCTGATCCATGCTGAGGTCATGACGCATCGCCATCTTTTGGATACATCACTCACTGGTTTACGCCATCACACGTTATAGTTATTAACACTCAACACACTTGCCGCAACAGATGGGACCACCCTGACCGCAAAATCGTAAACAATAAGATTTTTTTGCAAGACGCGCTTTCAGATGCCGACTCAATTATTGAAAATTTAAATTGCTGTTTAATGTAAGTCATTCGGAAGGTGGGAATGCTTTAAAAATATATTTATTTTAATCTATACACCTATGCATAATGTAAAATCTAAAAACCAATACTTAATTTAAATAAAAATTCCCAAAAAACATACACTTTCTATTTACCGCAGCGTGAAATCACTTTACCGACCAACACCTTGCATCCCCCGGGTCTTTAGTAAACTTACCGGCCTGGGAATAGAACCGGGGCTATGAGACAAAGGAAGCAGGTAGTTATTGCCTGCACATTGTCACATGATCGAATATTGTGTTTACAATGGGTGTTAACGAATCTTTGAAGCTTTTTTTTGTTGAGAACGATAGTTTATAAATACTGTGACGAGTTCGAGCCAAGTTTAAAATGGAATTTTCTTAAACATATTAAAAAAAATCACGAAATAAAATGTATATTACGTTTGTTATATATTTACGTTAAAAATATTGTAAAAATTGAGGTTCGAATGTACGTTCTATTATAGTTAGCCTACTCACACGGAATATTATAAAGCTGAAGAATTTGTTTGATAAAACGCGCTAATCTCAATATGTACTGGAAATAACCAAAATAAAAAAAAAAAACTATTGAAAAAATATTTTTGAGTTGAATAGTTCATTTATCGAAGAAGTTTAAAAGCTGATGACGTTAATCATTTCTATATAAATCACTGGACCTGCGTCAAAGTTACCTCCTGCATTGGAATGTATGACACATTTATACATGTACATATATGTCATTACACACTTCTTAGTTATTTTCATTACACCACGCGGACGAAGCTGCGGGTGATAACTAGTCTTTTATAAACAAGGAATATTACACCAATGGGTTATGTCATTTATAGTAAGAAAAAACAAGCAACTACAAAAAAGTCCCTGACATCTATCGACTAAATGACAGACTTTTTTCAACTAAAAGCTAATTTAGTGCATGTTACGTTTAGTAAGGTTTCCTTAAATTTGCCAAAAATTGCAGCAAAAACGGCAAAAAATGTGCAACAAAAAGTTTCACAGATGTTGTACTTTTAATAAAGAACCTTTAAAGAGTTATACTTAAAATTTTGAATTTACTCAAAGCTCTGACTTTTAATGTAATCGTAAATTATATTTTTAATGAAAAAAATCAGAAATAACTATTGATATGAATAATAGAATAAAAATATACTAGATATGGCTGATTTTTAAGTACTTTCGGCGGGACCGCACTTCGCTGAAATAAGAAAACAAAAGCTACTCTCTGCCCCACTTAATAATAGTCTCATCAAAAATGCTTGTAACTGATTTCAGTAAACTGTTTTTAAATCAAAATCTATCTAGGATCTGCTCTCTTGGAAAGGCATAACAATACTCCCATATGAAGTAAAGAACCATCCATGTTCTGAGTATAGGGGACAATATCGGATTACACCATGTCTGTGGTGGTCCTCGATTCAATTCTTTGGGAATGACTAAAGAGTCTTCCTCACTTTTTTATCTTAACTACGTCTTCTTATGAAGTCTTTACATTTACCCAACCAACCACACGACAGCCCCATTCATTTCTGTTTCAGCAAAATCAAATCATTTGAAATCGTTACCGATTAAAAAAAAAGACAACTCATCAAAACACCATCATAAGACACAAGATAAAGTAAATATTCTCAAAAAATCGAGTGTTTGCCAACAGATGCAAAAATCGTCGGTAATCGGAACCCACGACCACCGGCGTGGTGCAACCAGACACCTATTATAGCTGACGCAGCTTCACACGGTCTCTTGTTACGGTCAACATGCAAAGCTCAGGGAGCCCAACTATCAGAGCTTAAAGCTTTTTGCTACTATTTGGCCAACACTATCGTATCGCAGTTAAGTACTTGCTTTACTGTACACGCGACAGTAGCAGGTTCTATTCTAATTGAGAAAATTATATTCCTTGGAGGAACAGAGTATCTTAACGCTAGGTTCTCTATGTCTATAAGCGGGATATATTATCGGATATATCCCGATAATATTCCGTCATAAGCGGGATAGAGCTTTAACTCTATTCAAATAATAAATGAAAATGACCGAAAATTACAGAAAAAGATTTTTAATATTAAGTTTCCTACCACGCAAAAGGTGTCAAAGTCTGGGATGGTGTCAAAGGATGTATTTGAAGATTGACTATGACACCTTACTTTGTTCATTGTCGAAAACTTGGTGTAACTTTCCCATTTCGATTTCCCTATACACAAACACACAAACACAAAACATATCAATACACAAATACGCACAAAATCAATTACACAAAGAGAATCTATAAATACATAGAGCGGGGCTCCACCTGCCCGCTCCTGCAGCTGGACAACCGGTTCGGTGCCCGCTGCGTACAACTCGACGATGACCCGGATTTTTTGGTCGAATTACAACTAAACTGAAGAATGTCATAAATTGTTGTATTTTTTTTACTTTTTATTTTATAAATCGTTTAATACGTTTTTTTTGTATGCTTCAATTGATGGAAAAAATATAACGTTACAATATATTATTTATGACATGAACACGCATGTTCACGCTGTATTCCGCATACAGCAGGATAAGCGGAGGGAAACTAGTGTAAAAACACTCTGTACCCCATGCACCGCCTGAATTCAAGACATTGCGTGTTGAGTGGCGGTACCTGTCAGTAATGAAACACAATCTCATTTAGTGACCTAACAATAAATACAAATACAAAAGTTTTAAATATATATATTTTAAGATTTATTTCTACGATTTATTCTACTTATTTTAAGAAGATTTAAAAGAAGCTCTAGGATGTAGGTTGGTTTAAGAAAAACTTTCCTCAAAATAAAAAAATACACAAAAAATCCTCCCCTACAATGGAATTGAACTTACATTCGTACAGCTGGAAAGTGATTTACTGATGTAGGACGATGGACAACCATGTAAAATAAATGTAACATAGTAACATCTATAAGTATATACCTATAATATCTATATATACAAAAACCCTCCAACAAAAGGTCAGTCAGTCAGGTCAGTAAAGACACCCTCATTCTAGTATCGACGACTAAATTTTTCGCACATCTGTTGTATCTAATCATATGGGTAAATATAGTAGTGTCAGGTGGACACCTGGGTGTCAAGGTCGCGTGTTCGAATCCCGACTGGGTCGTGGTCATAGATGGGCATACATACAAATAATTTTCCATAGGTAATTTTAATTTTATTGCTAAAAACTATATTTTTTATTTATTTATTGTCGTATAGTGGTATTTTTATATCAATATTTTCATGAGAATAATTAAATAGATTGGTAAAGTAGCCATTCTTCTCATTTCCGTCTTTCCGTTAGGATTCGAGACATTGTGTCTTGAGTGGCGGAACTCAACGCCACGTTTTGTCTCGCCAGAACAGGGTACACGCGCATCGTATTTACAGCGGCCTTCAAGTAAGATATTCATAGGCAAAATTAGTTTTAATTCAATAATGTTTTAATACAGAATTGACAAATCAAAGCGCATTTTAACAGAATATTCACGGCAGGTGAAATAAAATATATACCAGTTTTTATATATGGGCGTGTTATTACGGAAGTATTAGATGTTTACTATTCATAATTAAAAAAACCCTTCGTGGCAAAGTTCTGAGGTGCCGACTGCATATGATAAGTCCAGTCAAATTTTAAATTATTGATTATTTATGCGGCGTTGAGTTCCGCTTCCGTTGTTAATGGGAATGGGAGTGTTTAAAACTAGATGCATCTGCCTACCTTGCTATGAGTGAGATATGGCCTGAAGTTAAAAAAAAAAAAAGTTTTTTTTATTTATAATAAAGAGGACTGTGCTCCAGTTTGGGCACGTGGAGAGAACGAGTGACACAAGAATGTCAAAAAAGGATTATGATGCAAAGATGAGTGCTAAGAGGAGGAGGAGCCGGCCTAATCGATCTCGGTAGCGTAGTAGGCAGCTCGTCGTCTCATAATCTTAAGGTCGTGAGTTCTATCCTAACCCGGGGCAATGGTTTTTTATTTACATAATAGCAAACATTTGCACTTTTAAAATAATTTCAAAAAGATATAATCTATTTAATATTAAATATCTTTTTGTCAAATGTTATTATGTGTTTTATAACAAAATCTACACAAAAACATTTTGTTACTTAGTGACTGACAGACTACGCACAAACAAATCTACTGCACTATAAGACGATTGATGAGATATTTCGAAGTTCCTACAGAAACGGAAAAAAAAACTAAATTTTCCATTTCTATGTTTTTCTCTTTCATCCCCACAAACAAAATTACGGTCAACGAGTGCTAATAAAATATATTTTTCTTATATTGTAAAACGTGCGATTTGACCTGTAAGGTTGCCAGATGATCGGGAATTTTGCATTTCGTCCCGAAAACGATACGACTAGATCTGTCAACCCTACCTGTATGTATGTGTATACTAAAAAGGTAACAAGGCGTTATTTAATATCAAAGTAATGTGTAAGAAAAACACTATTGTTCTATCGCGGATATACTATAATATATGCACGTGTAGGTATTACATAAGGGGTTCTTCAGACGAGACTTTTTTTATACAATTCTCGAAAGAATGCATAAATATTTCGCCCATTCAGAGGTATAAATACAAATAGTGAAATTAGCTATATCCAAAATACTGATGTCTGTCCAGAAAAGAATTTACGTATAAGAAAAAAATGGTTTCTCCTGTTCAAACGGCATTAAAGGTTTCGCCACGCAATTCGTAATACGAAGTCGTGATACGAAGGTTTCTTCTAAGTGAAATAGAAAATGCAAGAAAAAACATTAATACAGATATTTAATTATTTACAATTATATGTTATTAATTATTCATTTAAATCGTCGCTACGTCCGCGACCAGCTTTATTACACAATATTTAATATCTTATAAATATCAGCGAGACCGCGCGACGCCTTCTCTCAGCGCAAACACATACATACACAAGTATGTGTTAGTGTGTATGCACATATACATTTCCATGTAGAAACACACCAGTACATGTGTAAAACATTCTTTCACCTGCGGCTTCGCCCGCGCAGTCGATATCGACGCGGTGTGTATGACAAGTACGTAAGTGCAGGAGGTGGCTCGGATCGCTGATAATGGTAATGTAATTCAGCCTATATTTTTTTAGGTTCCCAATCTAGAGTTCAGTGGAAAGTAGGCAACGGAAATGTCTTAACACTAGGATCTCCGGTTCCCTTTGTCTACCTTGCCATGTGGAAACCGAATCCACAACCGTCGCGTTTACAGTCGCACGTTGGTGCTTTTACGCCACGACCGTCTCGAACTTATTTCTCTGCGATAAATGGATGTTGGACTGCACGCAGTTCTTGGGATTAGCGCGATCAATCAAATAAACAAACAGACATCTTAACTTTGCAAAATAATATAGATAGATGCACGTTGTTGGTACGCATTCCTGCATAATGTGACCTGTGGAGGTTATCGCGTCGTGTCTCAGTTGTAATTCACTCGAGTTATCGTCGCTAATTGACAATTTGTTTTCACATAAATTATGTGATTATCGTTTTTATTATCGACGTTCATGTATTTATTTTGTATTGTAGATATTGCATATTATATGAGAAAACTTGGAAGGAACTTTGAACGAAGGAACAATGGGAAGTTCCTTCCAGGTAGGATTATCGTTAAAAGATTTTTGAACGAACACCGAATTCACAACCACCGTAAACAATGGGCCATCTCCCAAATAGGCTATGAAGAAGCAAATCAATTACTCCTAGCTGTTAGTGAAGCGACATACATAACGTAGCGGGTTCGATTGTAACTCGATTAATATTAACACACAACACGAGTGTAACGCCATATAAATAAACTAGGATTTTTCCCAAATTACTTAATAAATACGTTAATGACCATACTGATTAAAAGCAAACTTTTCCTCTGCACCGTACCTACCGTGAATTGATTTACGTAGTGATGTGTGTGTGTCTGCGTACGCGCATATATATTTGCATTGCTAAAGAATTAATCAGACAGATCGTTGCCTAGATATTGTTGTACCAACGTATACTGTGAAGGGAATTTTACTATTTGTGAGCTACAAACAAAAAATAATACGGCAGAACTCAACACCGCGTCTTGTATTTTAAATATAATAATTCCTCTAAACCATAAACATCGCATTTACAGTCTCCCAACTAGTGATGTTACTACTCATACAATCCAGTCAACATACAACCCTCCAAATAAGCTTGAATGAACTCTAAAATTATTGATATTCAATTCACCCCTTTCCTCTAAGCTCCCCGTCCCTAGTAAATTACAACCCCTAACGTGGAACGGAAGTGTTTTCTATTATTATCTATTTAATGGAACGTTGACGTGGCGTCCCACTTGCTTTAACTTGTTATTATAATATGTAAAATAGAAATATCTCGAAAACCTAACCCACTTTGTAATTAATTAGTGTCCGACAGCATAGAATTAATATATTTAATCTAACCTATAAACATTTAGCGTTTTCCCCGTAAGACAACGCGCGGTATTGAGTTCCGCCACTCATATGTGTTGAGATTATCTCGATTATCCAGATAATTTCACAGCGCGTGGGGAATGGAGTGTTTTGACGCTAGATTCTCTCTGCCTGATCCTGCCACGTGCTTGGTAGGTATACCTGGTGATAAACTAAAGAAATACAATCTTATGACCCCAATTATTATTTTCTTAGTTACCTATATACAGGTAGGTAGATACTCGTACGTACATAAAAAATGAGGATGTCTCAAATCAATACACTAGGTAGGCGTACCGGTGTCACCGGATGATCTCGTGTTGCCGGGACACGAACCCGACACTTTCCGCGACATCCGGTTATTACACACGATGGGAGTATGTAGATCACTGTTATACCAACTCATGTGTGGTCCTTTGAACTATGCCTGGCAAATACGCATTTTAATTGAATAATTTTAGATATTTATTACATTTTCATTTTAATTCTGGTATATTTTTTTCTACCTTCATGCTGTAACCCTCATGTAGCAGAGTTGGCAGAGGGAACCAAGAGAGGGTAGTGATGAGGCAAACCGGTATGGGGATTCACCGAAAAAAAAAGAAATACGTGTTATGTTGATGGAACTCGCCACCGCGCTTTATCTTGTTATTAGAGGTGGGAAATAAAAATAATACTTCCATGGGAATCGAATCCCATAAACGTCCACATTTACACCTACACATTCTACCTCATAAAGATATATAAACAACATGACATTTAAATTTATTTTGCATATTTGTCAATGAATTTGAGGAAAATCTTCAAAAGATATTATTACAAAAAATGAAATAATAGTAATGTGTGTAAAAACCCCTACGTTTATAATACTACAAGAGATTCCATGTGGATTTTCTTAGTAGCTTATACGATTCTTTCTAATTAAAAATTATGATTCAAACAAAGGCAACTTGATAGGTCTATATTTGGTGCATCAGTGACGTTTTTGCACTTTTCTTAAATAATGTTATGCTGGAGACACAATCAGTCAGTCACCCCTGTCCAATTATATTATTTAAAAAATTATTCATAGACCAGCTATTCAATCTTATATCTATTTTACTCAAGATCGGTCTCAGAGTTGAGATTGGTTCATAAATAAGGGCCCTAAACTACCTATCATATACTAGTATTCGATGGAAATAGAGCTTTGAACCATCGAAATATCCGTTCCGTAATACATACTATCAGCTGCATTATTGCAATTATTATTAGTAGATATAGACGTACATGACGCGCTGCCATCAGGTGGACGTTTAGATAATCTTATCACCTAATTAATATGAAATATCTATTGATAAACAGAAAGTAGCCAATCTTTACTTAATAATATTACAAAGCTAAAGTGTTTGTATGGCTGAACAAACTAATCAAAAACTACAGGTTATTATCAAATCGAAAAAATATTTTTGTGTCGCATAAATATTTATCGAGGAGTTCGGAGGCAGGACACCAGTGCGGGGTAATAAGAATCCTTCACTTCCTTCACTTCGAAAAGCATTTTCATTTTCCCGCACTGGTAACAAAAAAAGCGCGCTGCTAAATTACACAACTTTGAATTTGAGCGAAAGGCGGAGAACGAAGTGTTAACACTAGCTTCTACAATCAGCGGGATACAGCGTGAAGCTGAAAAAACAAACAACATTGAACTATTGAAATACATCTGTCTGTTTGTACGCACGTATGTGTATATGTATTTAAAAATGTAGACGGAACGACGACTTGCGCACGCGCAATGAATATTTATAAGATATTTAATACTATGATTTATTTATCGGGCAAGTTAGCGAGAAACGCAAAGAGGCTCGCGATGCGCTAGCATATTGATTGCACGGAGGTTTTTAGGTTAATCTAAGTGGTTTCAGGTTTAATTTACATTTCATTATATAAAAGCATTTTCGTTACGTCAAAGTGTCCTTTTTATTTTCGGTTACTATAACCAGCGTTGTATTTCGCCACTAAGTAACAAGTAAATACTAACTAAAACGCAATGTCTCGAAAATTGGGCGATATTTTAACACTAAGTTCACTTTGCCTTCTCTGCGATGCAGAAAGAAGCTTTTGATGAAGCTTATATTTGTTTTCACATGAAATTAAATTAAATTAAATTAAATCAAATCAGCTTCATGCTGTATCCCGCACACAGCAGGGTAGGCAGAGGGAACCTAGTGTTAAGACACTTCGTTCCCCACTTTCTACCGATTTTAGGAGGCATTGCGTGTGCGTGGCAGAACTCAACGCCGCGCTTAACCTCGACACCAGAGCGAAGAAATGGAAATATAAATTTAAGTAAATATTTAATCTCCTCGAAGTATTACTGATCATTTTCATGTGAAAATTTCTTTAAAAAAAATGTACAATATAGGTGGATGTCACCAAAACATTATACTGTCACCAAATATACGTATAACTGCCAAGTTTCAAAATAATACAATTATTACAAGTGGGTCGAGTTCAGTTTGTTATGAGTTAATGACGTAATTACAAAGTTTCAAGTCGAATCATTATAATATATATATAAAGTGTTTTTAAAATATTAAATTTTCAAGTAAATTAAAAAAAAGAAACAACTTGTCATTCCACCCAGCAATGGGCGACCTCCCCCCGAGAGCCACGTCGCACCACGTCAGTAAAGAAACTAAACACCTGTGAATATTTTATTTACTATTTAGCGAAAAACAACCATTCGTTATAAAGTATTATATTTTATAATTATTAACGATCCGATAGATACATAAAATATGTAGACGGCCTTTTTTAAATACATATTAGAAAAAGGCCGTCTGACTGTATTGGCGACGGTGGTGGTTTCACTTTCGTAACAAGACAAAGCACGGCGTTGAGTTCCGCCACCCAGCACGACATTAAGACATACACTTCAAAAAAATCCCGTAAATTGAAAAGGGGAAAAATCAATCACAGAGCCAAACTTAGATCTCTAACAAAATCTGATATATACAGACCGAGACAGGTGACTCTGGCTAGAAACTTGTAATCTTCTGTATATAAATTAAAAATATTTGTTGCTCTATTCTCTCTGGATACTGTAGGGATAAACCGTAAAGCGAAAAAGAAACGAAAAAAACTAACGAAAAATCTTTACATCAACACAAAAAGTGGACACCTTTTACACCAACCAATTGACACCAATGGACACCAATTTGGTGTATATGATATTTGACCATAATTACAGTCTTACATATTCTTTAATTACGCAAATCAGGTAATGAGAACGGAGTGATATATTTCTCTTCCTTTTTTACTTTTAGGGACATTTGCTACCGGGAAAAGATCACAATAAAAAACAACATTACTGGGTAACTATCTTTACAAACTTATGCACAAAGAAATGCTCAACGCATACAAATAAACCTAGGTAAATCGAATCTAAGACTTAAACCTATAACACCAGCAGGTCTATCAAGCAGTAAATAACTGGAAAAAAAAGCTTAAAAAAGGGTCACGTCAGATACACCCAGTAATTAGTATGATAAAAAAATAATTTTGCAAATCGAATATGTAAAAAATTAAAAGGATAGCGTCGTAAAGGCTCAGTGGTCTACACACTTTCTTCTCTAGGTGACATAAATTGAGTAAAATTTAGCAAACAAGTGAATTATAATCAAAAGAAAAGCTCGACTATCCAATGACTCTCACGTCATTAAGACAAACCCGGTCACGACTATTATTTATCAAAATCAGTTCACTGGTTTAACAGTTACAAGGAACAAAAGTACACAGACATACATACACACGCGCTAAAAACATTACTCTCATTTTGGGCTTTGCAGCAGTCGGGTAAATAGTAAAATATAAACTTGCGAATATATCGATTGAGCAACAAATTATAAGAATATAAATTGTTTCGCATTCGTCCGACCGCCGCCCGCCTTTGTCCGCTGCAAGTGTTTTCTAGAAACTTCTTTTCAATACTACAATAGTAAATATATAGTTCTGTCGTTGCATTCAAAGGAGGTATAAAAGTTTGAAAAGCAAAAAGCTCGACAATAAATCGTTAAGAAATGTATTACTCGAGAGCGAGGTCGCGCACAAGCGTGTAATTGTCAACGCGACGGTTGTGGGTTTGATACCCGCTCGGTTTTTTCGAATTATTTTATATTTTCATTTCCTAGCTCTGGTAATAAGACATATCGCGACGTTGAATTAGACATAACACACAATGCCTCGAGAATTCGGCGGAAAGTAGGTAACGGAATACAAGCAACAAGTTTGGTAATTACTATCACTGTTATCAACACCAACTGTTATCATCTGACTCATTGATAATTTACCTGTTTAGATTATAATATTGTTTTTGATCATTCGACCGTAGGTAATGCGAATGCATAAACTATAGCCGATTTACGTCTTTTTTTGCTTCCCACTCGAGGAAATAAAAAAATAAATAAAAAAATACATATTTTATTAGGAAATATATCGAACCTACACTTGTCTCGTTTCCAGTCATATATTAGCATAGTACTAAGATAAAATGCTCAGTTGTTCGAAATTTCTATCAAATATCAAATAAATGCTATCTATAATTTGCATAATATTGAACCTAGAACCACCTTGTATTGACACAAAACAACACAACGACGTCAATTATTATCGGAGATCACTTAATGTTACCGTGAAAGTGTTCAAAGCTCGAAAAGATTAATGTTAATAGGAAATCAATAATATAAAAGATAACACTCCAATTCAAAATAAATGATAGAATGATTTTGATAAAATTTTTGATAATATCCCGTGAATATAGCCCTAGCTTTACTCGTGTTAGGAAACTCTGTTTCCCATTTTTCGCAGTCAAAGAATTTTTCAATTCATTGCGTGTTGTGTGTCGGAGCTAAACGCTGCCTTGTTACCATAGCAGGCCGAGCAGAGGACTACCTATCGATGAGTCACAAGAACAAAATACAGCAAAATTTTCAAATTTGATAAGAAAATCATAATACTTTATATACAGTAAATACATGCAGTGACAACGTCATTGTAAAAACAATCGTTTTAAATAGAGCGTGGGTAAGTTATGATACGTTTCCTGGTCCCGCCTATTTCCTATTCATATTGACGTCTCCGGCAGTGTACCTACCTACTGTAAGTAATAGGGTGTGGGTCACTAGTTCGATTGTTAGAAATATTAATTTTAAATATGTGTGGGTAAGTGTTTAGCAGCAGCAGCCGCAGCTTTACGCTGTTACCTGTCTTGACAATAATTGGACTATCCAAGATAATAAATGAATGAATCAACACTTCCCGAGATTAGCGCATACATAGACACAAACTCTTTAGCTTTACAATATTAGTATAGATAGAACCACTACCCAGGCAAAAACTTGGAAGTTACGAACCCACAACTATCAAAAACAGCACCTAACACTTATTCCGTTTCATCGTACAAAACATTTTTCATTATCCAAAAGTAGCGATGTACAAAAGAAAGTAATATTTCGCGAAGTAATTCGTACTTTAAAACATTGTGAATAATTAATAAGTTATAAAAGGCAATCGCCTCGAGAAGGGGTAGGAAAGTTGTGATTTACGAGAGCTGCGGCTGGAGAAGATCTCTGTAGATACATATATATAACTTTCATATAAATATATATGGTTGAGCCGTTTCAACAGTAATCATTTAAATTTGCTCTATCCCGCGTATAGCAGGATAGGTAGAGACACTAATTTCAAAATAGTTAAAGCGAAAGAATGAACATAATTCATTTCTTCAAGAGCCACAACTATCGCATTTACAGACGCACGTGGTACCACTGCGTCACGACGGCTTCGCATTTTCCAATCATTTTCATAATTTTAACTATATACAAAACAATATGCAATTTTTTTTAAAGAAACACTCAATAAAATGACAAAATCCTAATCATTTAGCAAATGCCATTGTACACATATGTACACACGTTCTAGAACAAAAGAAATTAGTTTTTTTTTATTTTTCCATTGTTATTCGAGTTTCAAAAACAGTTCAATTAAAAAAATACGCTTTGCCAATTACGAAATACGTCACTTTTTTCATCAGATGTTGGGTAAATCTATATATATAATAAAATTGTAGATGACCGCTGTCTATACATGTGAGGTACATATATGAGAATATGAAATATGACAATAAAATCTACTACCGGTGGCACTTATCAATTTAATAGAACCCAAAACTAAGATTTTTTCAAATTTTCGTATTGACCGTGTACCTATGCTTGACCAAATTAAATGCAGTATTTACTATTGAATTTTATCAAATTTCTCTTAACATTCAGCGTTTGTTTTATTTAAATCGTTTCATAAATTAAAAAGCTGTAACAACATAAAGTTATTTGTTCGACAAAAGTGCTACAAAATAACTATTTTATTAAATAGGCTGAAACTTTAGTTTTCAATGAATAGATGTTGTCAATAAAATAATAATGATGATAAATGAATGTGACTAAATGACTGTATTTTCAGCGGGCAGTGCCGCGTGCGGGTATCTAGTCTAATATAAAACTATACACGAAACTATAGACGAAACTACTGAATGTGGACAACGGAAATTTTAGCTTGAAAGGTCCTTGCGGAGTGGGAGAGAGTACTAATAAGGAGGAGGAGGAAAATTCTACAAACGCAAAAATTCAGTATTTTACCTTTTACAGTTCACGTAAGCAAAATTAAGGGCGGCCACTAATATAATATGGTACATATTTTATTTTATATAAAAACATTTTACTTATACTTATTTATTATTTAACTAAGTTTTTCAATCATTAAATAATCATAGAAACGAAAAAACAAACATTATTTAAAAAAAATATGAGTTAAGTATGAGCCGAATCCCACATAGATACTATGTTTACAATGACTATATAAATTATTTTCGAAAAAACTATATAGATAAGACATACGCCTGTAATGCTAATATTTTCCAAAAAGTCCCACACATAAATTTTAAAAAAAGCACACCATCCAAAATTAACAAACAATCCACGCATTTTTTTTTAAATTAGGTTATTTAAACATATAAAATAACAAATAAAAACATAGAGTCGACATTGTAAAGCACAACTTTTAATATAGATAGATAGATAGACAAAAACTATAAACTTTCAAAGTCCGCGAACAACACGCGGACGGAAAGAAACGCTACTCCACTCTTCAATATATACCATTTAAAAAAACCAGAGAATAAAGACACTATCACTGAATTGTACACAACTTTTGGTCACTAACACTTCTCGTTTAATATCACTAAGTCACTACACAATACTACTTTTTGTAACGGAGACTATACACGCGTGTACAGCGTTGGGACGCTCATGGTCGACTGCCCGCTCACTTCGGTTTGTGTTGCCTGTTGCTCGCTCCAGTTTTACAACCGCGAAATATGTTTTTGAAGAATTAAATATTGATAATTGTTTATGTCTTGTTTTTTATATACTTATTTCATATAATATAATGTTTACATAATTGTATATTATAGTATCTACAAAAAAAAACAGAATAATTTGTTAATTTTTACATTTTTCTTACCATTACGCTTAATTATCAGTTTTAAAAAAACTTATAAGTGTCAAATAAAGTCATCTTGTGAAAATATAAAACCACGTATTTTATTTTATAAAAATTATCATCATATTACTTTAGCTAACAAATGACAAAAAGTATATTACAACATTCAACAAAAATTGATAATTAACCTTAAAAAAATACACAATAATACTAAAACAATAATAAAAAATGATATCACACTATTGTCATTAAAATAATATAAAACAAAAACAATATAATAGCAAAAAAATTCCCCAAAATGTAGGGTAATCAAAAGCTTCGTGCAGTGGCAATACGCGCGACGTTGCCGCTCCTCACCCGCAATGAGGTTAAAAGTTTCTGAACAACTTATTTTTTTAATTTTCAGCGGCTTACAAGTTACAGAGTAAAAATTATGAAGCGATTATATTGTAATTGTATTGTAATTTATGGGGCATGGGGTGTTATTTCGGTAACTTTTTAACTTTTTGATAAGAAATTCGATTATTATAATAGTATTCATACCTAATGACATATATTAAATGGTCGTAGCAAAGCGACAAACATGACGGTTGTAGATTCAATTTCGCTATTAAAATCAAATCAAAAAAAGAAACAAAAAAACACTATATCCATAAACATATTTTGATTCAACTCTACAATTGTCATAGATACACGTAAGTCGTACACCATATAAAAAAATTAAACACGCCTAATATTTTTTTTTCTAGATAAGCCCAACCAAACTGAGATTGTGATACAACATTGTATCTAGGCGCACCTTATAGGCGACGACGTTTATAAATTATTATATTAATATATTAAACTATAATTTTGCTACTTACAAATGATGCTTTACCATGATTGTGAAAAGGGTCAGAGGTTTGATTTAAAATAAATCATTTTACAGTAGCTTTAGCAGGGTAGTGGTAATCCTAAGTATGAGAAAGGTCAAGAAAGGGAAAGTGCCAGAGGAATCGAACCCACCCTCGTGTTTACTATGACACATTGCGCCACGACGGATATCACTAGGTTACCTACTAGCAAAACATAAAATAATAAAAAATGAAAATAACAAATTTATTTAATGTAACATACAGGCAAAGTCACAATCCAACACCAGTGTGACACATGTCATTGTCCTCTTTTCGGTGGACGTCAAGGATCTAGCGTATTTGGTTAAGAGTTGCGAATATAATATCATCAAGTACGTATAATGAATTATAATCATTTAATTTATACGTTTTTGTATTTATTAGATTAGGTGTATGCCGCATATAGCAGGGAAGGCAGAGGAAACTTAGTGTTAAGACTCTCAATCAACGGAACTCAACACCGCGTTTACGTTGGTGACCCTGAGTGGAAATCGAACCCATACCCATCGTGTCTACAGTCAGACCCGGTGCCATTGCACTACGATGGCCTCTACTTACTGGCTCACTTATATTTGACGGATTACTTTTATTCTGATTGCGATTCTGAGAATTTTTAAAAGATATTTAAATACCAATAAACATTACCAAATAAGGCAAATCCCCTCCATCTTCCATGTAGTTACAGGTTACATATAATATTAAAAACACAACTCCACCCGCCACCAACAGAGCATTGCGCAAGGTGACCGAGGACCGAGACGCTTGTCTTCGACACGTCGCGTTAAGTAATAGGGATATTTAAAACAAAATACTATTATAATCATATATTTTCTTAAAGCCTTCGTGGGGCAACGGCACAGTGTCTGATAGGCGCAACGGTTGTGGGTTCGATTTATCCTCCTGGGGAAATGAATTATCTTCTTTGCTGCATATGCATTAACTGCAACATATCGAACATAGAGGCAAAAGTACTACAAGGTTGGTTAGTACGTTACCTCTGCCTATCCTGCTTTATGCGGGATAAAGCGTGAAAACTAAAAAAAAAAAAAATACTTTTGCCTAACTTGAAACAAAACTATCCAAGTTATTCTTTGGAGACATAATTATGACAAATCAATTTAAAGTTTGTTAGAACATTAATAAATCGATTTCTTTCCAGCAATTACAACATCGATATCAAAGTTTGTACTAACGTATGTTTTTTATTCATTCTTTTAGTTGAGCACCACTATTCTCCTTTGTATTATTGACCATTTAAAGCTAACAGTGATTTTTTTTAAGTTAATAATGCCTGAACAATAAATATAAGGATAGAGAATTCAGTTCCTGTCTTGATTTGGATGGAAAATCTTTTTGAATTTTCATCGTAATTGGGGTTGTAACTTCTATATATTGATAGTTTCAATAGGCAACGTAGATTAGTGATAGCGCCTATGACATCACTAGCTGTCCTTATCTTTCATGATTAAGCTTATAAAATTTAATTAGTCTTAAATTATCAATCGTTCGATATTTTATCATAAAAAAGGTATAAAAATAGTAAGTACATACTACGATTTTTGATTTCTATGATTGCCTTTTCTTTTTTTTTTCTAACTTCACGCTGTATCCCGCTAAAAGCAGGGTAGGAAGAGTGATAAGATATTTACTTAAGTGACAGAACATAGAAAATCGAATGGAAATCGTACCCCCAACTATCGCGTTTACAGTCAGCATAGCGTCTTAGGAAATTTTAAACCGACAATATATCTTGAATATGTTAGTACATGTATGAGGGCGGAAACGGAAGACGCGTAAGGAAAAGTAACCAGTAAAATTAAAACAAAAAAACTAAATCGATTAAGTAACTCTAAAAAAAATATATATATAAAATGTTTATTTTATTTTCATTATATATAGTAAATATACACAAGTTTTAAGACAAATTACATATGACTTGTTTTTTTTAAGATTAGAAATCAATATCGTTCGCTTATTTAGTGCATCAATGACATATTTGCACTTTTTGGACTCCTGCAGGAAAATGTGTCAAGATATCTAACCAATAAAAAGTGCACGGTCATATTTTGGTATAAACTTGACGGAGTGATCTTTCCCTATATTCTTTTTGCATACAGCCCTGCATAGAATAAAAAAATGTTTTTTTTTTAAATAACTCTTTCTAACTTCTTCAATGCCTATCGTCATTCGTCGTTCAGATAAGTAAGTCACTTATTTAAAACAGCCTCCAAAAAAAATAATACTCAAATTATACCTAAAAACAATATAAAAAAAAGAAACAAACACAACCACATGTAAACACTAGTCTACGAAACTTTGTAAACTCAAAGCTATAAACTTTTCACTACCCTTGAAAAGTGTAAATACTTCTATTCTACAAAATACCATCTTACAACTATAGTTATAAAGTCTAGTATAGAATATCTTGCAGTATAATTATTAGAAAGACTCCACTCCCTATGTTCCGTCTCGTTCGCGTGTGTGTCTCTCTCTAGCGAGGGTGAGACGGCAACGGCGCATGTCCTTAGAACAGATAGTTTTTGTAGAGAAGTTATAGAATTTGTGTATTTTTTTTAGCTTCACGCTGTTTCCCGCACATACCAGGGTATGCAGAGGGAAACTAGTAACCTAGTGTTAAGAATTCTGGTCCACAGTTTTACTTTTCTTCCAGCATGTAGCCAGAGAATTCAAGACACTGCGTGATAAACTGCGGAACTGAACGCCACATTTCACCTTTACAGTGCGTGAAAATGGAAAAAATAATATTCCCCGAGTGGGGATCGAAGTCACGATCACGTTTCCAGTCATCGTTGTTGGCAGGTCACAGCGGGCTCCAAATTGTTAAATTGATACAGGCAAAACTGCCGGTCCCTTTTCAAAATGGCGCGGACAGTAAAGAGTAAAATTTGACATTTTTAAGTTTTGATCTTGACGACGTAAAGCGAGGTAGGGCAGTGCAGGCGGAAAGGAGTGACACTATGTTCCGTCTGTCTATCCTGCTATTTTATTTTAAACCAAATTACCTGCAAATGCTACATCATACATAGAACGTGTCATGTGTCATACACATCAAGTAGTTATTTCCATTTGGCCATCCAGACGAAGCAGTAGTTATAAATTAGTATAAGTAAATTCCTAATCAACAAAGCATGTGAGAGATAATCTTGTTACATTTTATTTTAGCCCACTTGTTTACATTTAAGGCCAAGCCGATTAAATAACGATATTCAATGCGAAATCTATCAATCGTACATTAAAATTATAAACATTTCCCTAAATAGAATGGGAACCCATGACCACTTCAGTCGAATACAAGCACATTAATTATTAACTGAAAGTAAAATAAATACTAATTGCCGTCTGTGAGTGGCGGTTTAGCTTCTATAAGATATGTTGCGTAATATAACGAGGTAGTCATGGCGCAGCCACAACACAGCACACGCCTGACCTTAAAAGCGACGGTCCTAGATTAGATTTCCACCTGAGAAAATGAATTATTTTTATTTTCTCACTCTGGAAGCAAGATATAGCGCAGCGTTGAGTCAAGCAGCCAATCAACACGTAGTCTCGAAGGTGTGGGGAACGTAGTACTATAATAGTTTCCCTCTACGAGCGATTCATATTTCTTGCGGGATACAGCGAGTAATATAAAATTGAGAACACAACAATTATGCAAACAACCATATATTAAACATTTTTCATCTCATATACATATAAATCATTACCTATTGTTAATCCCAATTAAACGCTGATCGGCATCTCTGAGTGCGACAGCAGTAACCTACATAAGTTACATCGTGTAATATGAAGCCCTGCTCTAAGATTCATAGTCCGAGCCCGTCCATAGGCCGGCGTGCGCTATAGAGGGGTAGTTTAATTGCTTTTTGAATTATACACTGTGCTGGGCGCCCTCGACTTCGATGTATCGAGTTTTTGTCTTCTCAAAGTGTAGGCCTCTAAATGTATACATTTGTATATGCAGATTAATACTTTTCCCTGTAAAGAGCACGGTAGGCAGATGGGCAGTAGTGTTAAGACACTCCCTTCTCCATACACCGCCTACACTTTGGATACATAGCGTGATAAGTGGCGTGTCACTCAACGCCGCGTCGCTCAACTTATCTTCCTATCAGTGCGAGAAAATAAAAATAAATCATTACCCCGAGTGAGAATCAAACCTACAACCGTCCCATTTACAGTAAATTTTCGGCCTCTTTTTTGTAACTCTTCTTTATAACTATAAAAGGTTATAAAGTATTTTCAAAAAACATTCGGTCCGTTTCATCATATGTGTATATCCATAATTAATACGTTAAAGGTTACACTAATAATGATGATAAATCAATGAGTGCGTGCAATTATGAAATGTCGAAACACTTATAACAAGAAAATATTAATCAGAGATAATATTGATATTGAAAAGGACAATGAGTCTTAAGGATACTTCGCCACCCAATTACCTAAATATCGAGACGTATTCACTGACGGAGCTCAACCGCGTTTGTTTTACCGGGGACTATATATATATTTGTTCTCCTGAGTAGGAAACGAACACAAAACTGTCGCGCTTACGGTCGGACTCCGTTTCACAATTAATAAAAAGTAATATAATATATGTTATTAGTTGTGGAACTCAACGCCGCAATTGATCTAACCATATAAGGAGAAAATATCAGTTTTAGACATAAGTAAATCAATCTATAACATATTCATATGTCGAAGGAAGCGATTGGAACGGAAATTATATTATCATAGATGTTTATTGATTGTTTAATATTATTATTTGTAGCAACTGTTCACTTATATGATTGGCTATGTTAATGTAAAAAGACAATGTGTTGACTTTTGTATAACCAATTAGATGATTGGACCAATAGTGTGTAGTCACAGCCTTCAGCTTCAGAGGAAACGATCGAAAAGAAACTAATTGTTGATTATTATAGAATTACG
>JAATLQ010037785.1:8132-64151 GCA_013421005.1 Heliconius erato x Heliconius himera | reverse complement strand
TATAATATACTCTGTTAAATGTGCTGATGTCAGTGAATAATTTAATTTACTCATTCAGAAACAGCCTTAAATGTTAAATTATTGATTTGAAGGATTCATAATATTCTTTGTAAAATAACTGTAATAATTGCATATTAACTCCTGTACAGTTTTTAAATTAGTTTCATATATTATATGAACGAACCAACCAAAAAATCTTTGTATTTACTTGATATTTCTTTCAAGATCGTTCTTTATCTCTGTGTTGAATTAATTACGACTTCTTTCAAATGACGATATTTTTTTTTTAATGAACCGATTTTGATGAACTAAATTTTAGTAGTTAAGTTGAGTTAAAACAAAGCAATTGGCGAAATTTTCAAGTAAATCGGTTCAGTACTTTCAGTGAAAAATGCGGACAAAAATATGTCGACAGACAGACAAGAAATTAAAAAAAATCTTTTTGCTTTCTATTATTATTTTTAAGTGTCCCTCTATCCATTTCAGTCAAAATTACTAAATGTACAGACAAAATATTTTTACTGTCTTATTATATATAGAGATTATTTTTTATATACTTATAGTATATAAATTTTTATATACTTATAGTATATAAATTTTTAGGAAAGGAAACATTTTTATTAAATACTGTATAACAATAACAAAAAAAAAATGTCTTCAATGACGCAATTATTAAAAAAAACAAGACGTAATATGTGCTCTGTCCTTTTTACTTCAATATATAAACGAATTTTAAGAATTTATGACTAACTAACATAAGTTTCAATATCCAAATACTACAATACTATCAATGAATTTTTCAAGAATTTTTCGAGGCATTGAGTGTTAAGTGACGAAACTCAACGCCTGCCTTTTGACTTAGACCTGAAGGGAAGAAATGAAAATTTGAAATAATTAATTCCATCGACTAGGGATCGAACCCACAACCGTCGCGTTACAGTCACACCCTTGTACCCCACGACAGCCTCAAGCTCCATTCTTAGAACCGGAATAAAAACAAAGCATATAAGCTTAGCCAGCATCTACCTAATTGCCAAGGCGACTTACGAAACAGAGAACGGTAGTGCATCGTCGCGGCGTCCATATTTGATTGTGATCGCTGCAATAACTCGCTTATTCAAACATTTCCTATTAGTATAGCCATTACCTCTTGTTTAAAATGAACGATCTATTTAGACACGTAATGTTCTAAGTTTGTTAAGTAACCTTCGTATATAAGAATAAGAATAGAAAGAGTTTTATATGAGTGTAGGATGGTGTCGAAATATACTCTAGTATATTGCAGTGTTAAAGTTGGCGCAATTTTTTCGAAATTTACTACAATGCTTTGTATGAAAAATATGCTTCGTTTCACAGTTTAATGTTTAATTAATACATTGTTTCCACATTAACTCGTGGTGCTTCAATCTAAGATAGATAAAAGATATTGTGTTCGAATGTTTCTTAAGGAATTTTATTTTATGAAATATTATTAAGACTAGCTAACTTATTATTAGCGGCGTTGAGTTCTGCCACTTCGGGGAACGGAGTGTCTTAACATTAGGTTCCCTCTGCCTACCCTGCTGAGTGCGGGATACAGCGTGAAGCTGCTAACTTATTAAGAATTTTTAAATTCACAAACTTTTAAGCGCACATAGTTAGACTTATATCTTGTCTTTAACTTTTAATTTGACATAAATATATATATAATTTTATTTTTGAAATGCTTCAGATAAACACACATTTTATTAAATAGCTTGCTTCTTCTGCGGGAGGTCGGTCGTAGCGCAGGACTCAAGCGTGTGACTGTAAAAGCGACAAGTTGTGGGTTCGATTTCCACTCAAGGAAATAAAATATTTAATATTTTCATTTCGCCACACAGCACGTAATGTCTCCAGAATTGGGCGAACTCTAATAAAAGTTCCTTCTGACGCAAACAATCCTTTTAAGAAAACTGAACAACTTAGATAAAAATATATCCTCACATATACCTAGCTAGTTACAGTACGGTCAACAAGTCGTGGCCGCCCTGAACATAGGGTTTCTGAGCTTCCCACATCGTTTACTCTGGAAGAAAATAATCAGGAATAAGAAAAATTCTAAAACCAAATCTACGACTAGCTTTAGAGCGGCCACGACTTGTCGGCCGTACTGTAGCTGTGTTTATCCAGACACAACTCACGTAATTTTGATTAGCCTCTAAACTAGGCAAGTCACGGCAATAAGACCTCACCTTCGTTCTTATACCATTGTCATTACGTATTGTTATATTCACACTACTATACTAACTATTTTGGAGCTGGAGGCACTAATGGTATGTCTTCTCAGAGACTTCGACATCGATTCTTAGGGTTAAGGTTGCGTAACCAATAGGTGTCAAGGAAAGTTGGCGATGGCTGACTACTTCAAAGTATAATATGTTAAATTATTTGTAATGTTTTTTAGAAAGCGTATAAAAATGAACTATATGAATAAATTGAACGTACCGGGATTTAAACCCGCGCCTCTTGGATGGTTTCCTGGAGTCCTTTTTTTGTTAAGTATGGAATAGCACTTTAAAATTATTAAAAAATATTTATAATTCATATGAAAAAGTCATTTTATTTTTAACCAACATAAGAAAGGAGGTTTATATTATATTTTTTTATGTATGTTTGCGGATAACTTAATCGTTTTTGAAACGATTTTGATGATTAATTTTTTTGGAAAAGAGATGTTTCAAAGGTAGTTCTATATACAAGAAATCAGTCTGACGACCATCTCAGAGAAATAAATAATTTTTGAAAATCGTAGGGATGCCTCGTACGTATGTAATTTTTTTCATTTGAAATCTTTAACGATTAATTATGGCACAGAATTTTTCAGTTTTCAGTATTCTCTTTGAAGTCCATTTATTTTACCAAAATAATGTGTCATTGTAACGATCCTTTCTTATTTGATAATCATATTTGGAATATCTCTTACCTTTGCAGGTAGATAGATAAATTAAAGAAATTGACAAAAGCATACATGAATGAGGCCAGTCGTGGCGCAGGGGCACAAAGTGTGACTGTAAAACCAACTGGTTGTGGGTTAGATCCACTCGAGGAGATGAAATATTTACATAAATTTATATTTCCATTTCTTCTTTTTTGAATTGTTGTTTCTTTTTGGAATATTTCCATTTCTTATTTGTTGAATTCTGCCACTCAACACGCAATGCTTCCAGAATTCGGCAGAAAGTGAGGAACGGAGTGTCTTAACGCTAGGTTCCCTCTGCCTACCTCTGGGGATACAGCGTGAAGCATGCAAGAATATGACGTGGGTACTTTTAATGCAGTTTTTTTTTTGTATTTCGAATACTCACATACATACAAATATTTACCATTTCACTTTATGTCAACAGCCCAAAGCGTTTCTCTAAAACATTCTAAGATGGAGAAAACTCACTTGTGTTATGCAATGAAAGGAATGTTGTTAAAACTATTTATTATATTTAGCGAACGGTAAAACGAAAGTACAAACTGAACACGAGCTGTGACACAACAATTAGAGCCTTATTACGACTTACGACATAATACAATCTGTTCTACTTACAAATATTATAATTTTGTTGTTATTTTGTTGTTTTAATTATTTATTTCAGTTTCACGCTACGTACTACTGCCGTACAGCAGAGTAGGTTGAGGGAACCTAGTGTTAAGACATTGCGTTCTCCATTTTCTACCGAATTCTGGAGGCATTGTGTGTTGAGTGGTGGAACTCAACGCCGCGCTTTGCCTCGTTACAAAGGCGAAGAATTGAAAATATCGAATATTTCATTTCCCTGAATGAGAGACGAACCCACAAACGTCGTGTTTACAGTCGCTTGTGTCCCTGCGCCACGATGGACTCCTATTCATAAACTGAGTTTAAGTAAGTATACTTAGAGCCTAAAGAGAATATAAATAATTTATTAAAATATTGAAAGAGGGGATTGGAGGTTTTAGATTTTAATGGGGAGAGGATTACAAAAATAAATCTGCATTTTACAATATATGCAAATAAACCTCAGTGACATATTGATCTCTACCAGATTACAACAGAGAAAGTATTTTCTGTAAATAAGTCCCTATAAAAAAAATATTAACTATTATGTATAGTAGTCTCAAGTAGTCGTGGCCATGTTTTCTCTTCTAGGTTCTTCGACGAAGGTGTTTGTATTATAAGTTAATTTTTATTTGACGTCTAACAATTAACGTCACGATATTTTATACATAATAATTCTAAATTAACATAGTAATTGTTGTTTGTGAATAAATTCTACTAATAATATAATAGTGATAGATGAGGGATTATTTTGCTTTCACTCAAAAACTAAACGGATTTAGTTGAAACTTAACAGTAATATAGCGTATACATCAAAATAACACAAAAGATATAACTTACGAAATGATTTTGTGGTTTTTAGGGTTCAGTACCTTAAAAGGAAAAAATCGCCAATGGCTGTTCGTCTGTCAAGACCATCCGAAAAAACCACATTTATTGATATTTCATAGAAAAAAACACCACAAACTTATAATTTGTAGTTCATTTCATATAAAATTAGTGCAAATGACCGCAAACCTAAGCTTGTCCACTTTTACAAGTAAAACCGTTAACTTATAA
Source organism: Heliconius erato x Heliconius himera (assembly GCA_013421005.1). Classification (NCBI taxonomy): domain Eukaryota; kingdom Metazoa; phylum Arthropoda; class Insecta; order Lepidoptera; family Nymphalidae; genus Heliconius; species Heliconius erato x Heliconius himera. The sequence continues at coordinate 59,545 of JAATLQ010037785.1, read as the reverse complement.
TCCTGAAATTATACGGAACTTTGGGAAGGCAAGTCCTGCTCGCGCTTTACCAGTTTTTTTTATTAAAAAACTACCTCTTGCTGGTCGCTAGTTTATTATAAAGCTAAGTGAAGGAAATGCATTGTGAAATAAGCGTCCACGAAATTGTCACGTTTCATTACAAAAACATTTAAGGTTACACAATCAAAGACAAACACTTAAAGCCTAATTTATGGTAAACAGCGATTAATAAATACGCATTAAACTTAAAATTATGCTTAAGTCTTAAGTCAAGTTAAAAAAGTAGGTCAGTCTGTAATTACATATCCACAATTGATGTATATTACCGCGAATTGTAAGAAAATATGTGAATTAATATGAGAGCCACAAATGATTGTTATTTATAACACCCATTCTAAAAATCTTAATAATATTTATAAGTTAAATCACTTCTTATACAAAAACTAGTAAAAATCGTTTGGAAGTTTCGCTAGGTTTATAGGATTTGTGTATAGTATATAAGTAGGTAGGCTTCACGCTGTATCCCGCACACAGCAGGGTAGTCAGAGGGAGCCTAGTGTTAAGACACTCCTTTCCCCACTTTCCGCTGAGTTCTGGAGGCATTGCGTGATGAGTGGCGGAAATCAACGCCGCGCTTTGCCTCGACACCAGAGCGAAGAAAGGAAATTATGAATATAAATAAATATTTCATTTCACACTTTTTGCTCCTGCGCCACGACTGGCCTCAAAAATGTATATCATGAATCTGATTGATATGTTTTTACATTTCATAATTTTATATCAGCTTCACGCTGTATCCCGCACACAGCAGGGTAGGCAGAGGGAACCTAGTGTTAAAACACTCCATTCCTCACTTTCCGCCGAATTCTGGAGGCACTGCGTGTTGAGTGGCAGAACTATAAATTTAAGTAAATATTTCATCTCCTCGAGTGGGGATCGAACACACAACCAGTCGATTTTACAGTCACACTTCGTGCCGCTGCGCCACGACTGGCCTCATAATTTTATATTTCATAATTCATTATTCATAATTTTATATTTCATAAGACAATCCAGATTTAGACTATTGCGATGCAGTGGAGTAGTGATGATTGTAGATTCAAAACTCATTTGTGGGTATAAATTATTGTAAGTTCTAAGGTCTGAGATGAAGTGTTTTAAGTTTTTAACACTACATTCTCTCCGCCTACCCGCGATATATAGCTTGAAATGGTAAAAAAACGTTATAAGTATTTAAAATCTTTATATAATAATATTTTATAATTCTTTCCAAGTATATAAAATTTTCAATTAACTGGACAAAATTTCAATTTACCAAGCATCATTACCCATATGTGTATGATGTAATTAAAAGAACTTTTTATTTTTATTAAGACTCACGTGAAAGTGATTTGGCACATTTATATAAAAGTTTAAATTATATATAGATTAGTGGTCTGATTTCATCATTGATTACTTCTTACGGTAAATCGTGTATTATTTATGTATTGGATTTTGATTACAGTATTAACAGGATATATGTAGAAACATGTGAGGCCAGTCGTGGCGTAGCGGCACAAAGTGTGCCTGTAAATCAACTAGTTGTGGGTTCGATCCCCCCTCGAGGAGATGTAAAATTTATTAACATTTATATTTTCATTTCTTCGCTCTGGTGTCGAGGGTTGAGTTCCGCCACTCAACACGCAAAGCTTCCAGAAATTGGCGGAAAGTGGGGAACGGAGTGTCTTAACACTAGGTTCCCTCTGCCTACCCTGCTGTGTGCGGTATACAACGTGAAGCTGACAAAAAAAATGTAGTAACGTTTTAAGTAATGCACACAGCGTAAAACTCATTTGATTTGATTTAAATATTGTTAAGTTCCTTAAAATACCTACTTGGGTGGTAATTGCTAAGAGTCTGTAAATAAGAAGAACATTATACTTGACTGTATTTTAAGTAACTACTTACTTAACAAAGTTCAATACCCACCAGTGTTCAAGGATACGTGACCACAAACAAGTAACAAGACGACAATTACTTATTGTTATATCGAATATTTATTCTACTCTAGCCATATATATACACGATGCACATTGTGTTGTTTAATTTAATATTTAGATATTTTATCAATATATATATATAAGAAAATACAAGTAATATAATATATTATAGGTACTTTTAAAATACGCGTTAAAATATATTTTCGTAATTTTGAGTTATTATTAATAGTGCGGGAGCCGAAGAGGGGACTTTCGGGATTTACTCGAGCGCGGCAGATTAATATACTGGGGATTCCTCGTACTCGGTTACGTACTTTCACTAAATATGAGCCCCATATATATGGCCGCCCATTTAGGTTAAAGGATCAGATTAGTAAAATAAAATTGATCATCTGAAATTCTCGAGCGCGTCAGATTAAAGTAGAGTAAGTTAGTTACATGCTAAATCGTGTATATTCCACTAATCTGACAATTTGAGAGTGACGTAAAGAAGGGGGCGGGTTACAAAATTGTGTGGCAATTTTTTTTTATTATAAAGGGAATAATTCAAAGATTACGAAAAATATATAATCTGACGAATTCCACATGCCGAAGTAATATAAATTGATCTATAAAGTTTAATGCAGCTACGAGTTACCTATATTCCTCCCTCCGTGTTTCTATTCCCCACTCATTTTTCTTTATTTATTACTCTTTCATACCATCTCCATTTTGGTTTCTGTTGCCATGGCAGCTGTGTTTGCAACAGTTTTGCTTATTATTATTTTTTTTTCAACTTCTTGTCAGATTATGCAAGTCGCTTCAGATTATGGGATAGCAGACAGTAGCAGATAGGTTATTATATAAGAGCTTTTTTAGATTCACTTAACATCCCCTTAAAAAATCTGACGCTCTCGATGTTTTTTTTTTCATTTTTAACTCTTACGTACGACCACTTCCATCACGGAAATAGTCAGATTAACAAATTTACATTTTTAAGAATACGTAGTAAATTAATGACATCAATATCTGACGCGCTCGAGTATGTCCATGCAACGTTGATTTTACATTTTTGAAAATCTGTAGCCGCTTACCACACCGATCAAAACATATGTATATATGACATTCTTTTCTTGTTATCATCTAAGCTTCGCAAGTCGCAACCCAATAGATCTCTATAACGCTCGAGCAAATCCCGAATTAGCATCTTCGCCTCCCGTACTATAAAAAGCTTTGTTGTGTAAAACTAGATAAGTCAATGTTATATTAAAAAAATATGATATGATTATTATTATTAAAATTTTAACATATACCTACATTATAAATAAACAAAATAAAGAAGACAAAGTAAAAATAAGATTTTTTGGGTAATATATTCAACACAAAGGTTTTTTAAAATGGCTAGAAATATTAATATTTTCAAATGATGTCAATAACTTTATAAATTATTTAAATATGTCGTGTCGTTATTGAACACATTTATTTAAACTAAAAAGCATTGAATATGTAAGTAGGGAAGTTCTAAGTACCGTACAGTACTTTAGTAGGGGTTAGGGTATACATTGTATGCACCTAAGTTATTACCAGAGGCCAGTCGTGGCGCAGGGGCACAAAGTGTGACAGAAACGAAACTGGTTGTGGGTTCGATCTCCACTCGAGGAAATGAAATATTTATTTAAATTTATATTTCCATTTTTTCGGTCTGGTGTCGAGGCAAAGCGCGGCGTAGAGTACCGCCACTCAACATGCAATGCCCCCAAAATTCGGCGGTAAGTGGAGAACGGAGTGACTTAACACTATTTAGGTTCCCTCTGCCTACCCTGCTGTGTGTATTTTAATTTACCTAAGTTAATACTGGCTGTTTACGTTTTTTATCCTTTCTGACACATTTTTTTTTTAAATGTCAAATTGATTGACATCAACGACTTGCCAGTTTACCTTAAGTATAATTCATGAATATTACTATCGTACATTATATTATCCTTCCATAATCCATTATTATTTTTAGTTAATTTTATTTGACCATCACCTGAAAAAAAATTAAATAGAAGAATAAAAACATTCCATATTTAAATGGCAAGAGCAGCGAGAATTGCATTAGACATGGCGTTAGGTGCGTAAGGTTTTTAGTAAAATCTCAAAGAAATTTTGCAAAACAAATATTTGCACAGTATTTCATATAATAATGTTAAAAAAGTGAGAAAAAAGGTGAATTATTATTTTTATATTAACAAATGGCACGTTTGTTTTGCAGTTTCTCTGAGAGTAGTTCGCCCAGTCGTATCAAAGTTGTGGCTGTCAGCAAAAACCGCTGCGCAAAAAACTGCAATAAAGCCTTTGGTATGTAATTTTGTAGTGGAAAAGACGGAATACGCTTTAGATAAATTAACGGACAAATTGATATTGGTGATGACTGCACTCCGTGATCGTCAGCTACCTAAAGAGAAAATATATTTAGAAAAGGAATTAGAAAAAATTAAAGAAAGAATATCAAAGACAAAATCTTAATAATTTACTTATCAAATCCAAAATTTATGTTCGAAAATAAATAAAAAAAATATGATTTATATATAGCAAAACAAATTACAATAAATAATAATTTTACTTTAGCGCTGGGCAACCAGCCCGTACTTACATATCTACACACATATATGGATACTGGTTTTGGTAATATATATTTTTTCTATTTTAGAAGCAAGCAAATCGTTGAAATCAGCTTCAGTAATGTCGTGGCAATATTTAAAAACTGAAGCAGTACCGCCTATGACACTTAATTTTTTTCATGGTCCAGGAGGTAAAAAATTAGAAGACGTCGTGTCACGGGCTACTGACAATTTTATCGCTGGAATTGAAAATCAAATCAAACAAATGGAGCTTGAAAAGCTAAAGGAAATTCAACGTAAAGAGGCGGAAGCAAAACTTTTACAAGAAAAAATCAAAGCAGAGGCGAAGCGAAGATCTGAGGAGGCCAAGAAAGAAGCAGCTAAAAAAATGGCTGAAAAGGATAAGGCTAAGCTCAAAGCTAAGGCTGCAAGCGCTCCAGAAACGAAAGCAAAACAAGCTGCTGCGGAATCTAAACCAAAACAAGCTGCTTCAGAGGCTAAACCAAAACAAACCGCTGCAGAAACTAAGCCAAATAAAACTGCAACTGATAAAAAAAAGAAGTAAATATAAAGCGAAAAATTGGTAAAAAAGAAAATAATAAGATAATTATATGTTTAATTATATCTTATTGTACATACGTGCTTTCTATTACAATGAGTTGTTATATTTTTTTAAGTTCTCTTGGAAATGATTTGGGATATATGTAAATCCAAATATAAAGATCTCGATTTCATTATAAAATTATATTAACATCCAGCGCGGCTGGAAGGTTTTTGTATTTTTTATTCAAATCACATCAAGAAATTTTGAATATCTGCAGGCGTTTACGTTTTTAATATATAATGAACAAATATATAATTATTACCTTCTCTATATGTTTTTCTATAAGTGATCTTTATTTTATAATATCAATATATTTTATAATTTTGTTGTCTGTTTGTCTGTCTTTCGGTTTCCCGTCCGTCCGTTCCGTCAAAGTTATTTTTCTCAAGATAAAGGCCAACAGCTTTAGTTCTTTCGAATAAACAATCTTAAGATAAGTATTTTTCTTTCCTAAGTGTGGAAATAACACTTTAAAAATGTTAAAAATTCTTAAGATCTCATGGAGGTATAAAGCTGAAACTATATAACTAACTATATAATTATTAAATTTGGCAAAAAGTGAAAACGCACAGTAAAACAGTAAAATAAATGTAGAAAAAATCCAAAGATTAATTAAAAAGCTAATTTGTAGGTTTAATAAAAAAACCGCTACACATTTACATTTTATAGTTAATTCCTTTAATAGAGAATTAGGACCACATGTTTATTTTTCAGCTTTAAATGTTGTTCTTCTCGTTAACCTACAATCATCAAAATTGATACAGAAAGCACCGGAACTTTTTACTCTTAAATTTCACTTCTTAACAAAATCAAAAAGAAAGCACCCTTTTCTGTAATAAAATAATAATACAAATAAATAAATAAATAATATAGAAAGAATTTTGCTTAAATATTTAGTCACAACTTTATTTTTTTACAATTTATCGACCATGTTTTTCTGTTGAGAGGAAAGTTTACTAAACTCCAGGCTCTTTACATATGTCCATTATAATATAACGAACAACACGTAAAATTAAATCAGCTTCACGCTGTATCCCGAATGTAGGCAAAAGGAACCTAGTGCTAAGACACTCCGTCTCCCACCTTCCGTCAGATTGTGCATTGCGTGTTGAGTGGCAGAACTCCACGCCGCGTTTTGCCTCGACACTAGAGCGCAGAAATGGAAATATAAATTTAAGTAAATATTTCATCTCCTCGAGTGGGGAACGAACCTACAACCACTCTGTTTTACAGGCACACTTTGTGTCCCTGCGCCACGACTCGCCTCAAGCTAGATACCAAGGACAATTGTCATAAAAAATAATGAAAACTGCTTAAAAAAAAATATTACTATTCTTAATAATTTACGAAAAAAGAGCCAGGCGGCCAGGAGAACCCAGTGAGGTCGAAAAATATACCTAACCTTATGATATTTGTCCAATATATCGAAAAAGTTTGCACCACTATTGTCTTATCTATTAAAATATAATATCTTTAATGTCATTTTTAAGCAAAGAAAAAATCCCGTCCCGTCCGTCCGTTCCGTCACATATAAACGTTGATATATATCAGATACCTATATATTTATACAAATTAATAAAAACCAATATTAGTATCATGACTTCAGGTGTTTACGTTGTAAAATATGTCAACATATTAAATAGTAAAATACGTTTCTGTTTTTACTTTTGTAATTTTGTTTCTCCATTAAGCTCCAACAAAATAATTATTTTCTAAAAACTATTTTAATTAGGATACAGGATGAACATGTCTGGCCTCGTGAACAATATTTTTATACCTGCCCTAAGAGAACGTCAAAACGAGATAACTGAAGTAATAAAAGAAAAATCATCAAAAATATTGCCGTCGGACATTGCGCAAAAGATACATACAGCTAAAGGCTTTTATAGACTAGAAATGGCTCCACCAAGATTTGATGAAAAGAAGGTATCTTATCATTTTTACTTTGTTTGTATGTATTATTATTATTTTTCATACTTAAAAAGCTATATAAATAGCTTTTTTCAAATCGGGCTCATCGGATCTGTACTGGAATGTGTGACCGTCTGGGAAAACCGCGTGTTATTTAGACGACGACTTAGTAAAGCATATTAGCGATTCTGCGGCATTTCATATAGGTAGAAAGGGCTAGTGCTGGGTTTTGATTGGGTACAGTCATAGAGTCTACAAAAAAAAGGAAAAGGCTACAAATAACATTGTATTAAGGCCATATAAGAAAGGCAATATCATAAAACAAAGAGACTATATTTTTATCTTTAAAATGCATAACTTAGTAGTTGCAATTAAAATTTTATTTGTTTCAGCAATTGGAAGAAGATATTGCACTAGTCAAGGAATTTATCAAAAAAGGTTGTTTTAAATATATTACTGTTAAACAAGCCTGGTTGATGTTTTTAGTTTGCATGGAGATAGGGTTGTGGTTTTTCTTAGGTGAAACAATAGGAAAATTCCATATTGTTGGATACAAAGTTTAAAACTCGCCTTATACTAAATATCGCTGTTTTGCTTAACGACATAGTAGATTTCTTTTTATATCAAAGAATAAAGTAATGTTATGATAAATAATATTTTTCGTTTCTTTCATTTATTGTATTATACTTATTTCAGAGATAAATAAGATTTATTAGTATTAAAGTGTGATATAAAATCGATCATTTAAGTGATAACGACTTAAAATTAGTAATACAACAATTCACATTCACAACAAAATTTCTTTTTTTTTGTGGAGAAGGCTGATAGTTTGGCAGTCTTCACTATATAAAAAGGTAACATAGGGTATCCTATGTACCCCTTAAATTTTAAAAACGAGTTTAAAATACTTTGTGACAACGGCGAGAGCGACCACAAAATGTATATATTTGATTCCGAAATGTGCATAAAAATTAGTAAATTATTATGTATCGTAATAGTTTCACGCTGTATCCCGCACACAGCAGAGTAGGCAAAGGGAATCTAGTGTTAAGACACTCCGCTCCCCACTTTCCGCCAAATTCAGGAGGTATTGCGTTTTGAGTGGCGGACCTCAACGCCGTGCTTGAGTTGCAGTTGTCGTGTCGAGGCAAACCTCGCCACCAAAGTGAAGAAATGGAAATATAAATTTAAATAAATATTTTATCTCCTCGAGTGGGGATCGAACCCACAATCAGTCGATTTTACAGTCACACTTTATGCCCTTGCGCCACGACTGGCCTCAAATTATTATGAATTTGTATAAAAATTACATTTGCAATATACTACTTCACACACTAGTAAGTAGATAATAACGGTTGCAAGCAACTGTATTAGGTTGAATTACTGTAAAGTCGCTTACCTACAGAACTCAATTTTAGATTTGCACTCGTCTGTTAGTAAATGAACTTTACATTTACTAACAGACTGTTAGGAGCGGAGGACGTATTGCATTTTAAATAAAATAATATCATAGTGAATCATAACTATAAATTTAATACTGAAGCAATAGGTAAACTTTCGCATTCGTCGTAGTTCAATGTCATTTGTAACGAGAACGACAGATAAACAAAGTTGACGGGATTTTTTTAAAAAAATATTTGACAAGTGACAACCGAGCTTTCAAAATGGCGTTGAAGGTGCAATGCGGTGTTTCCGCGGAAACGCGAAAGCGAGAATCATGATTGAAAAACGCCAAATAACTTATAAAAAATGATAGTGCGTGTGTATTGGAAGTGTTTGTTTTGAATAAATCGCCTATTCTATCCCTGTGATTTTTGGCAACCAATTTTATTCGTGTTTTTAATAAGTAATGTTGCGGCGAGTTAATTTTTATTCAATATGTATTGCGTTTGGTCTCAGTGTCCTTTTAATTCTTGCTGGAAGTCGGTATACAGATAACGCTAATTACCGTCCATCTCCTGAGAGCCGGAGAAATATTAAAAACTTTGTGAAAGATGAAGTTTTTGATGACAACTTGATGCAGATGATCCCCACCATTCTTTACGATGGTTCCCCTGATATTGAAAAAATACTAAATAAAACTAGAACTAAAATTAAACATGAACTATGGGGCTATAACTATACGGTATCTGGAGTCCAAAAATTAGAAGACTTACTTATGGAATCAGGAGGACAGCCTTTGAGGAGCTTAATAATATCTACATGGAGATCTGGAACAACTTTTCTAGGTGAAGTGTTGAATGCAGTTCCAGGAAATTTCTATCACTATGAACCCTTTTTAAACTATGGTATTGTCCAAATCAGGGGAACTCCTGAAGCTGATAAAGCATTAGGTACCATGAAAAAGATGTTCCAATGTAAATATGATGGTATGGAAGAATATTTTGAGTACGGAAAGACTCATTGGCACCAGTTCAGCCACAATAGCAGACTATGGGACCATTGTAAATATAAAAAAGAACTTTGTATTGATGCCAATTTCACTTCTAGGTTTTGTAAATTATTCCCATTTCAAAGTATGAAAGTTGTTCGTGTGAGGTTACGTCTTCTTAAGAAACTATTACAAGATAAAGAGTGAGTATTAAAATATTAGCAAATTAAAATGTGTTCAGTTTGCATATTATATTTTTTGCTTATATTTTTTTAAATATATATATTTTTAATGACCCATAACCCATTTTTTAAAAATAAAACTATTTCAATATAAATATTTATAATTCTCTACTAACAGAATCTTATTATAATAAATACTATTTAAATAATAAACAAGTACAACCAAACTGTTACACCACTGTATAATTCCAGGCTTAATTTGAAAGTTATTTTGTTAATTCGGGATCCTAGAGGAGTCATGCAGTCTCGACAGCATCGTAACTTCTGCCAGCCATCACCGGACTGTTGGAAACCTGAATTGCTTTGTGCTGATATGATCAGTGACTATGTAGCAGCTGGACGGCTTTTAAAACAATTTCCTAACAGGTTTATGTGAGTAATGTTACTTTACAAAATATAAAACATTTTCAAATAGTACTTTCTGGGTAGAGAAAATATATATAATTTTTGTTTCTCCACTCTGTATCCCATATAGAGCACCCTGCTCTAGTAGGCAGAGGTTACCTAGTATTACAACACACTTTTGCCAACTTTCCTCCCAGTTTTTGAGATATAGTGTGTTGAGTGATCAAATTTAATGCTGTGATTTGATTCTGTTATTAAAGTGAAGAAATAAAAATAATTCATCTGTTTATCCTTGATCTGTATTTTTATAATATTACAAAATAAAATTCTATAATAAAAATATTTCTTTAACAATACAACACAAAACATGTTGCTATAAACTAAAATTAAACAACATAATTAGATTGGCTGCACTCAGCAGGTATTGTAATGTTGGCTCTAGCCCAAATTTATTTTAGCTAGCTGTACGTTTTTAGTACTGCGGTATCAATGAGGCACATCCTTCACACATATAGGACATGTAAATGTACACCAATACGTTTGTGAAACTGATATATTGGGCGTCCGTGTGTTTGTGTGAACCGTTTGAATATATTGAGTTATTATCAAGTTGACACCAATTTCAAATGTCACCACTGAACGCTGTGGGTTTTTTAATATCACATTCTCGAATCTTTATATGTTTATGATATTTTTTTAGTATGATCAAATGTTTGTATTAAAGATAATGTATTTTTTTATCATTATACTATTTACCCGTTGTTTTTTTTTAAACTCATTGTAGGATTAAAGTACTAAGATCCAAAGACAAACAGAGTTTCAATTACTACACTATACTAAAGATGCTGTATAAAAAAAATGTTGTACTTTTCATAAAACATTTATTTTATTTATTAAAATTATTACTTATTTTATTTTTTAATTATATTCAAAATGGTTGTGTGTTTGATTACAATTCAGGGGATGTTTCTTTGCTCACTCTCATAAAATGATAGCGCAGCATTAAGCTCCTTCACTTGATACAGAATTTCTTGAAAATTAAGAAATAGAATGCCTTAACCCTTGGTTCCCCCTAACTACCCTCAACCCTGCTATAAGGAGTGAAAAACTTGGGAAAAATATATAATACAAATGTTAATATCCAACATTTCTTTTGTCTTACAGGGCTCTACGCTATGAAGAACTAGCATTGAATCCAAATAGTACATCATATGGCCTTTTAAAGTTCCTAGGTTTGGGTGTAACACAATCTATTGATGAGTTCCTCCATTCACACACTAATGTTGAAGTGGCCGGTGTCAGTTCCACATTCAGGGTCTCCCGAGATGTGCCTTTCAGATGGAAGAATGTTCTAGACTATGAATATGTGGAGGAAATACAAGTGAGTAATATAACTTTTGTACTAATAAACAATTTATATAGGTATTCATTTATTATGCAAACTCTTAATTATATCTATCAATATTCTTATTGCGTCGGAAATTCATTAACATAATTTAATTTACATTTTATATGGTTAATTTGGTATGGTGGGTCTTGTGATGATTTCAATGGGTTTTTTTATGTTATAAAGCAATGCTTATTACTAATCACAAGCGCAAATATACTAAAATGAAATGTTTACTGGAAATTTAATAGATTATAGAGCAAATTTTTAAACATTATATATTTTTTTAATATAATAATATATTCTTTTTTTCAACCATCAAATAAAACTTCTAAATTGGAATAAAAATAAATAGTTCTATTTTTGTTTATATACAGTTACATATACACTTAGAGAGGCCAGTCGTGACGCATTGGCACAAAGTGTGACTGTAAAACCAATTGGTTGTGGGTTCGATCCCCACTCGAGGAGATGAAATATTTACTTAAATTTATATTTCCATTTTGCTCTGGTGTCGAGGCGCGGAGTTGAATCCTGCCACTCAACACGCAATGACAAACTCAAAGTGGGAAACGAATTGTCTTAACACTAGGTTCCCTCTGCCTACCCTGCTGTATGCGGGATACAGCGTGAAGCTGATAAAAAAACATATACACTTATCATAATTAAAACACACAATATGGCTGACTGTTCTAATGATTCTAATTTTTATTACGCGTGTCTAATTTTTAATTCGCGCTAGTGAAACTTGCGTAATGGCGTGATAGCCTCTTTATGGCCTCGAACGTTAGTTTTATTACTATTTAGATATACATATATTCAAATGAATTCATTTATTTGACTAATCAACACTACCATTTCCTCTTATCACAAGGAACATTTTAGAAATGTCATTAACAAAAATATTTTAATTAAAATGTTGAATATTAACTAAGTTTTTACAAAATAGTCGGTGTTTTTTTTTTGTACTTTTTGCTACTCATACTTTATATTCACAAATACTTATCACAATGACAGTTAGCGTAGCGTATAAACTTAATAAAACTACATTTTTGGCTGAGTTTACATCAAAATGAATAATAAAAAAAATATTGCCTGTTGTGGCGCAGAGGCACAAAGTGTGACTGTAAAATCGACTGGTTGTGAGTTCGATCTCCGCTCGAAAAAATGTAATATTTATTTAAATTTATATTTTCATTTCTTGGTTCTGGTGTCGAGGCAAAAGCGTGGCGTTGAGTTCCGCCACTCAATACGCAATACGCCCGAATTCGGCGGAAAGCGGGGAACAGTGTCTTGAAACTAGGTTCCCTTTGTCTACCGTGCTGTATTGCGGAATACAACGTGAAGTAGATTTTTTTTTGAATTAACTTAAAATATATTATCTTATATAATAAAAAGAAGTCGGCCATTTTTCGGTTAACAGCAAAGTGCGCAATTTTCATTTATAAATTCAACTCTTATACAAACAATACAGAATGCTTACAGCAAGGTCGCAACTTGTTTGAAGAGAACTCGAGAGCGAAGGGCGCTTGATCTATTTTACCTATAGAATATTAAAGATCAATCTTATACACCTGTCGAGATTTTTTTTTCGTATAATAGTTCTTTTCCGCTATATTAAAAATATATATTATAACTATTATTACTGAACAGAGTTTATATATATTTTTAACATTTTTAAAGTAACCACACTTAGGAAAGAAAAATATTTACTTTGATAACATATAAAAATTATGAATGTAGCGGGATTCGAACCCGCGCCTCTTGGAAACCGTTTAAGGGATGTGACCCTGTCTGTCTCGTCAGAGCGCTTGGGAAGTTATTGTTGGATGTTCTCATAGCGTTTGTTTAGTAGGATGGCGTTTGACTGTAAACATGATAGTTGTGGGTTCGATTCCCACTCAGTTAGATGGATTTGAGTTCACTCAACACGCAGGTTCGAATTCCAAACGATAAGCTGAGAACGGAGGATTTTGACACTAGTTTGTCTGTATCAAAACTAAAGTCAGCCAGCTAAAGATTGTGTCTGTATAATTTTCTTTGTTTAAAAATATTCTTATAACAACTTGTTATTTTCAAAGTAAACATGTATTTATTCTACAGACGTATTTGTCCATTGCCAACTTTGGCATCTAATTATAGATGATGACTTCTTTTAAAAGTGAATTTGTTTTAAAAGAAGTCATCATCTATAATTTAAACGAACAATTACAACCACGTTCTTCATTAAATAAAAAAATGATAAATTAATTTAAATTTTTTTTTGAAAAATACTCGGTTTCATGTTCTTCCAACTGATTTCTTTATTATTTAAGTAGTCTATTTTTTATCTCTTTTTGATTGTTTTAACCAGGTTCTTGTTTGTTTTTTAATTTATCTGTAATTTGAATATTATCTATTAAGTAAATAGTTATAACATTTTTTTATATGTATAAATACTTACTATTTATATTATTTTCTTTGGTGAAAACAGCGATCCAGTGAAATCCGCCATTCAACATATAATGGCTAAAATTAAAGCGTAGAGCAGAAAACGGAGTGTGTTCACACTAAATTCTCTCTCTACTTGTATAAAAGGGAAAACATCTAACCTGTACATTTAAATAATACCTTTTTTTAGCTTTACGCTGTATCCCGCGCATAGTAGGGTAGGCAGAGGGAACGTAATGATAACACTGTTTCCCATTAAGACACTTCCGTTCCTCACTTTCCAATGAATTCTTGAGGTGCCCCAAATTGGAGGAGGAAACGAGAATATTAAATATTTCATTCCTCCGTGTGGGAATTGAACCCACGACCGTTACGTTTACAGTCGCACGCATATAATAAATAATAATAAAAATTTCCAGATGACGTGTAAAGAAGCTATGTCCTTATGGGGATACCGCAACGCGCACAACGCAACGCACATGGCGAGCAACGACTTTAACCCTTTAGATGAATACGTACTCACCCAGTGAATACGTACCCAGTGGCCTCAGTTGAAATATTTCGTTGTTTTATTGTGGATAGCAAGTGTTGGATGGAATTGTTTATTTCTATATGGTATGTTTATTTTTTAATTTTATGTATTGGGGCAAGTGTAAGGAATTAGGAAATATTCATAAATTTGCCATTTTTTTTAAATCTTTTTTCGAACAGCTGAAAGAATGACAGCAGCTTTATTTAAGTAGAAATTTATGTAATTTATGTATCACGCACATAGTAGATATTTTCATTTCCTCGCACTGGTAAAGCGCGATGTTAACTTCCGCCACTAAACAAGCAATGCCTCCAAAATCGGTGGAAAGTGGGAAAGAGAAGTGTCTTGACAGTAGAGTATATTAACACTTAAGATACAACATTCCTTTTGGGAACCTAGCTACGTGGGAGATACAGCGAGAAGCTAAAAAAAAACAAGATGTGTTATTTAAAGTTCAGTTACTATGTAATATTACTTGTATCTTATAATTTTTTTTTTGGTTCTTTCAGATTCCGTGTAACTATCCTCATTTTTTAAATTAAGAACAGTAAGAAGAGGCATATAACAAATATTCAAAAACAGTATTAATGAAGAAATCTGTCTTAAATACCGTTAAAAATGAAAATTAACAATATTAGTTATTATTTATTTATTAAGAAAACAATTAACTACTTATATATATATCAAAACGTAAAAGAAGGACCAGTAGTTGGGTGTTCGAATTACTTGAGTAAATTTTAATTATTTTAAGTAATTTTAACACCTTTTCAATGCATTAGCTTAGGCGGGTACTTGTTAATTTTAGCACTCACGGAATTGATGAATTCGATGCTTCCAATTTAGACACTATTGTAGTTAGTATTGTATATCTAGTTTTTTTTTGGTCTTGTCTATGGAAAACTGGGTAAATTAATATTTATATTTATTATCCATATTTATATTAACTTCACGTTTTATAGTGACGAGGTAGTCAGAGAGAATGGAGAGCCAAATGCTACGGAACATTTTGTCTATTAGAATTTTTTATTAGAATATGAACAATATATTTCTAAACATATTATATGTTATATATTATTGCTATCAGAGCTATTCATAGAGAAATGATCTATGATTTATTCAATTTGGTCAAATTATGTATAAATTTTCCGAAGTTTTGTTGACATTTTTGTCATATTGACTATACATAGTCGTGCAAATAAGGATAGAAAAAAACTTACTAAATTAGTAAATGACAACGATCATAGTTTAAATGGTTAATAGAAATAACATCAGCTTAAAATAACTTACCATCAGGTTACCCGTACGCTTGTTTGCCTTGTCTTTTTCCATAAAAAAAATATATTTTTATTAATTTGACATTGACCCTATTACATATTGGATTTTGAATGTTTTTTTTTTTCTCAGTTTTTCATAGACCAGTTGTACCAAAATGTAAATAAGTCTTCGCTTTAGCACTGAGGCTTTAATATAATTACATCGCCTCATTACGTATGTAACTCTTAACACCAACACGATGAAGTGCCTCAGTTTATATGAACGTGTATGCAATACAAACATTATTTGTATGATGTTTCTTGTTAGGTTAATTGTTTCAAATAAATATTGTAATATGATATTTAAGTGAATTTTATGATATATATATTTTTTTGTGAATTTGATATTTGTATCTAAATATTAGATATATCTGGACATTTTTAAAGTCATAGTGAGTTTAATCGTTGACTATAATCAAGTAACGTCAGCAAAATAATATTAGCTTGTTAGCATTTTTGATATTACAAACATTTTCTTTGTAGTGCCAACAATTTTTTTTATTATGTACATGTTTATCTGTTCTAATTTGTGTGATTGACGCATAGCGGAAACTATGGCGCGTAGATATCTTGAAAATTTGGCATGTAAGAGAGGATTTCTCAAAACTCCTATAGGAATGACATAGAAATGGATTTTACATTTTATAGCCCACGCAAACGGAATTGTGGACTACAAAGATGAATGTATATAATAATAATTAAATGAATAATAAATTTGTGTCCTTACAAATTCTAACAATTAACCTTACAAGGAACATATTAAATATAAAATGTTATAAATCAAAGTTCGTAAAACACGTCACGTGCACGATCAAGGCTTCCTTATAAATACATATCGCCGGAGTCAGTGCAAGACCTAAATGCAAAAATACGTTTTTTTACAATAGAAACTGTTTTAAAAACAACGTGACTATCTTAAGAAAGTTCAAGATTCTACTATTTTATCAACAGCGTGCTTACAGGCTAATTCATTATTCCTAAAACGAAATAGCTGTTTCAAGTAAGGATTTTCACAAAACAAAAAAAAATTGCATTTACCAAGTCCTACATTGACGCCGACGATATAGTACAGACGCACTGCAAATGTTTCCTAATAGCGTAAAGTAGGATTAAAAAATATTAATACAAACAAGGGGTTCATGGGTAAATATATATCCGTCCATGTGGTAAAGTTACTAAACGTGACGAATAGCCCCAAATATATTTAAAACCGCTCTCCGTTTCCTCCGTTTTTAGATCGTCATTTGAAAAGTTTCAGCAATTCTCGTCTTCTTTTTGACATTTTGTATCTAGGTTGACCCAAGATGTCCGAGTGTTGCCATCTTTCTTTAATATATTTAAAATATTTAATGATTAACATTTTATCTCCATCTAAAATGGTTAATTGTATACAAATAAGGAGATAATTATTGAAAACTTAGAGGGAAACAGTGCTTTAAGTCGATTTTACAAACTAAACTGCGTGCGAATTCATACGCCCATTTTTATTTGTCATTTTTAAGACAAGTTCCATTCATTGTTAGATGTCAATTGAATTACGATTTGTGCGTTGGGAAATATCGATTATTATTATTCATATTATAGTATAAAAAATCGATATCTAGAATTAATGTTTAAGTAAATATGCTCAGTGGTCATATCTCGAGACGCCTACACGCGTATACGTTTAATCTCGCAACGATATTAGCACTAGACGGCTGTCGATGCCGTGTTTTGTATGAAATAACAATTTTATCGCATTAGATTTAAGGCTATATATATTTAAAGAGAAAAAACAAAAACAAATGGAACTAACGTAGTGAGAATTCATTAAGTGCACTTCATTGTAAGGCGTTTTAAGACTTTGTCGATTAGAAGAGAGAAAGAGAAAGAGAGAGAGAGATAGAAACACGTGGAAGAGAGTTAGAGCATTTGTTGGTTGCTAGTTCGTAGTACACGTGAATACCGTAGTATAGCTTGAACGTCTGCAACATTATGACGAGGAATTGTTTAATGTGTGATATTTTTAAATATATTATTATTATTATTTTAATGCAGTTATTATATGACGCAGTTTCGTTAGTACATCGTTGAAGTAGGACTTCCATTACTTTTTGTCCAGCTCACATTGTTATATACACTAACAAATATTATATGTAATTAAGAGGCTTTAATCGACAATTTTAAAATAATGTATATTACAATATTGTGGAATAGTCGCGTGTTCCGAATTGCTTAATCGATTTTTTTTATATTTGACATAACAAAATAATGCCATTTTCAGTAGCACCTATAGATGATGACATTGTAAAATTAACAGATTGTAAAAATATAAAGAAATGGAATCAGAGTCTCAAGAGTAAGGCTTGTAAAGAGGCTTACTTATTCCATTTTTTTGTCTTGTTATCTATGTTATAGGAATAGGTGAATACGAACGATTACTGAAATCGATAAAATATCAACTCAATTTTTATGTATTGATGTAATTATATAAACACTGATTAATCAGCTTCGCTTTAAAGCGAAGCTGATAAACTCGCATTACCACATTTCTCACATTGCCACTAAGACTTTTAGACAAAAGCCACAAACATCGATTTTAGTATCTGAGTTCAATCGCGCATTATATCAATCGAGCTTTAAGAGAAATATTCGTGGCGATTTTTGACTGCCTTCATAATAATTGACGTGGGTTAACATTTTGTCGCTTTTTTGTATCTACATACAAATATATTTTTTTTCTATTGTTCTACAATTTTTTGAAGAACACACATATTATAAGGCTTTTTGGATATTGCCTTATTTATTAATAATGCAATTTGTTTTTCATTTCAAAATTCTTTATGGTACACTATCCTTTCTTCACTGCAAAGCGACAAATTTAAATCCTCCAAAACGAAAATATTAGTTTTACTAATCAATATGTAATAATCGTAGCATAATTGCAATATGCATTGTTCATATTGCCTTATATTATTAATATAATATAATAAATAATAAATACGCATGTCAATAAACCATCAATTAATAATTAAGAAACATGCTTCCTGATAGATATGACAATATAAATATTATGTTATATGCCTTAATAATATATTATTAATAGGTAAGTTAATGCATGCTAGTGACTATAGATACAATAATAATAATAATATAATATTGATAGTGGCTCTGTCTCATAAAATCACAGTATCATGGGACATTTCGTACGCACAATTTTTTATATTTAGCCTTTTTAGTGTAGCTTTAGTATTAGATGTAAGGCAGCCAGTGGAAAGGAACGTAACCTAACACAAATGTGGTATAATAAATAATTTTAATTGAAATTAATAATTAAATGACGTAATTACAATTAGGCAATTATTTACTTGATTTTGATATTTTTTTTTATTTCAAGCTAAAAATTTTATTGTATTTTGTGATCAGTTGATTAAAGAATCAAATTGATGAAATTGAAACTCTAAGAAAGTCTGTTACACGACAACTTTAGATTTTAAATGAAATATGAATATGAACATTAATAAATTAACGTATGAGGTTGTTGATTGGTCCTTAAACATTTTAACCTCGAAAAATTGCCAATTATATTAAGCACTGATTCTACTATTGGCCTCTTATTTTGGCTATATTTCAATATGTACTAGATGAGAAACAGTAGATATAGTATAAAAATATAGAAATTGAACTGAAATATTATATATTTAAGATATATATATATAAATTTTAAACAAATATTTCTTATGTTGTAAACCGTTTTTTGAAGTTAAATATCATGGTTGTTTTTATTTAGCGCACAATATCAACGTAATGGATTATTTATCCTAAATTAATATTATATTAATATTGTTTATTTTATTAATATTGTTTATTTTCTATAGGTTAAAAAGAAACCTGCAAAATATTAAAACATATTATATCTTGTGTTATACAATATTTTTAATCTGTTGTTTTTATGACCAGAGCCGTCGCAACTGGCTGGAACCAGTAAAAATTAAGTAGATTTTGTATCATATCATTATCATATCATAAGGTATAAAATATTAAATATCATTATGTTCATATAAGATTTGCTTGAGCTTCGAATTTTAACTATAAGGTTTTATGAATGTATTTATGTTGTATAGCATGTTTAATTTTTAATAATATAGATTATATAATTTTTTAAACATAGAATGTTATTTTGAATAGATGCTTATTTTATCTGTATTTACATTATGAGATTTTTTTTATTGTGTGGCGGATTTTTGTTTAATTTTAATTTACTATTTTATATACTCGAAAGCAATAATAAAAGATCTGTATCGGCCCATGTCAGGTAGAATTAAGGGTAGCCTTATTAGAATAAGAATAACGGTTGTTTGGTAAGGGATGTTGAATTTTACTCTTAGTCGATTATAGCACGGCAAGCGTTATCGCATATATATATTGTATTATTTTTATTTGAAGTTAATAAAGGTTACGAGTCTAAGTTCAGACTGAAATGTGTTTTTTTTTATTTTAGCCCTTTATATATAATTATTTAGATTTAAATATATGTATATAAAGAATATAAACTTTACTTTAGTTCACAAAATTGACATCTACAGGGTGGAAGTGTCAGCACCACTTTAAATGAAACCACAGTTTTAACTAATACTTTATAAAAGCCCAATACAATTAGAATTTTTTTTTTTCCCCAAAGATTAAGAAGTGATTTTTTCAAACAAAATAAATCATATAATTATTGTTGTAATATAAAACGTTATTTGTCAAGAGCGACGCACGCACACATAAACCTCTCAAAGGGAAACCGCCACAACATTCCGAAATCTAGTCGTAGGTATTGGCGGCAAAGTTCAAAGTTGCTTAACCTTTAGTAGTATTTTTGTAGTAGTATGTGTTTACGTTATTGGTGTCTATGCGTAACTGCGTCACACGAAATATAGGTATGGATAAACATCGTGATCAACTGTTGAGGTATCTTGATATTTTTTTTTAGGTATGGGCTTAAAATATTCTACCCTATATGCTGTTTCCGTAAAAGAAGCGCTGACGCTTCCACTTACTTGTATATATATTTTTATATATGTATATATTTTTTAATGTTACCACTTATGTATTTATGAAAGTTCATAGATATGGAAGCGAAAACAAAATACGATTTCTTTTTTTTATATAAATCTATTTGCCAGATAATTATATTTAAAACTATAGTATATATAATTATAATAGAAGACACCATTTAATATTGTAACACTTAGAAGTAAATATAAAGGTAACAAAAAAACCACAATAACTTTCTTAATTTTCAATGCAATTTAAAAGCAATATTGTGAACTACACAAACTTAATTTATCATAACATTTAACCAAATGAGTTTTAATTAACGCTTTGTTCCGCATACAGCAGTGTAAGTGGAGGGAACCTAATGTTAATATTAAAATAATAGCATTATATAAGTCCCTCCAATTAGGGATAGGAAGGTACTACTCCTCAGCTCTTAACAGTAAGTACATACCTATTTACTATACAGAACAGGCTATTGTTGAAGTCGGTGCCAGCCAAGACATTAATAGATGACTATTAAATACACCGAACAAATGACCCAAATTCAGACATTGTATCTATTCTATCCGTTTTTCACCAGGGAAAGAGATTTAGGCATCAAAATATATGATTAAGTACCATTGTCGTCTATCATCACCTTTCATATCACTTATCAGTGCTCTCATCATCTTGCAAATTCAGCTAAGAAAATCTAAGCCAGATTCTTAATATATTCCTTTGTTTACGTTTTTGTTTTTCTATTTTTATTTTGATTCTTCATTAAATACTAAACTTGTTTTGCATCGAACCAGAGGAGTGGATTTATTTTAAATAAATCAGCTTAATACTATATTCCGCACACAGCAGGGTGCCTGCATGCCTTCAGAATTCAGCGCCAAATGCGGAACAGTGTCTTAACACTAAGTTCCTTCTGCCTACCCTGCTGAGTGCAGGATACAGCGTGAAGCTGATTTATTTATTTTAAATTATAATTTAACAGATTTAAAATACAATAGGCTTCCATCAAATCATATACCATAAATACTATTATTATAATAATAACATGTTATTAAACATATCTAAATAGGTAACCATTATCATCAAAACAATACATCGACAGCAACTATACACGACATTACGGATCGTCTTCCTTTAAAGTTTAACCCTTCGAAGTCCTATGTTAAAAGCATTCATGTATGAACCCAATTCTAATATGCATAAATGTCTGTTACTATTATAGAATTTACATTTATCTACATATATACGTACTTACTTACCTTTGGAACAACTGATACAAATATTATAAACCTTTTTAAAGTGTTACTCCACACTTAGAAAAAACAATATTTATTGAGAAAATTCAAATCCCGCTACATTCAAGTTTTTATACGTTTTATAAGAGAGAATACTATTATTGTAAAAAAATACCAGTATTCTCTCTTGTCTTGTTTGACAATTCTAAATTCTTTCTAAATCTTTGGGTAGCGTAAAAATTGGTAAAAATCGTCCTACTTCTCTTATTTATTTTGTTAGACCCTCTGTCTAACAAAATAAATAAGTTGTAACAAGCAAATAAGAATTTCGACGTAGCTCGATGAGAACGTATGGTTTAGTTGGTCAGAGCGCTTGGTTGCCAAAGAGGCGCGAGTTCAAATCCCGCTATGTTAAATTTGTTTCACGTTGTCTTAATAAATAACTGATACAAATGTCATAAAAATAGATACAAGCTCCACGCCGGGTGTGTTTATGGGCTCGATTCCCACCCTTAGAATTGAAACATAATTTTTTAATTTCTTCGCTCTTGTAACGAGGCAAAGTGCGGCGTTCAATTCCGCCAATAAACACGTAACGTCTCGAGAATTCAGCGGAAAGTGGGGAAGGGATGTGTCCTAATGGGAACGGCCTGCTTATCACTAGGTTCCATCTGCCTATTCTGCTGTATGGAATACAGTGTAAAGCTAAAAAAAAGCTATTTTTACATATGAAATTCATAAATTTTATAAAAGTTGGTGAAATATATGAAAATATTACATATTTAAATGGTGATTCCCCTTAAGACGGCCCTATACGATATCGATAAACAAATTGTAACTGAATACCTACCTATTATTATTGATATTACAAGTATTCGACATGGTATGTTGGTAAGCATTGTGTTACCCAATATCATTATGTAAGCAAAAAAAACCATTTTATTTTTATATATTCCAACGCACGACGTTTGTCTTTATTTTGTTTCTTGTGTTACTTTATTTTAGGTCTCTTAGGAATAACAAAAAAAAAGATTCAAATACTTAAGTAAGAACACAGGATTACAGTTCACGTATATAGCTGTTGAGACAAAGCAAATGTAAGGTTGTTTTTACAAATCGTAGTAAATAAAATTTAAAATAATTTAACTTTTTTAACAAAAAAAATAACCGTCTTCTTCAATTGGATTCTATAATCAGAACTAAATCGAACTTTCATCAAACTACCATGAAGTTTATCCTTTCCAATAAAAAAAGGAATAATCGAAATCGGTTGGCGTGATATTGAGTTATTCGTCCATTTGTCACGCACATACATAATGCAATTTAAATAAGACTTATGTAAATTTCACATGGATAATGTTGTTAAGAATGGACCAAATTAAAATGGGACCACACGGGAGGCACTAACTTTCCAAAAAAAGAATCATCAAAATTGGTTCACCCAGTCAAAAGTTTTGAGGTAACAAACATAAAAGAAATACAGTCGAATTGATAACTTTTCCCTTAAGAGAAGTCGATTAAAACAATCAATTTAATAAAATAAATCTATTGTATTATATTAGTTATATATCTAAAACAGTATCCTTGAGCGTCACTAGTTTATTGGATAAGGGTATGCTACTATTCACATCGCCCAATTAATTCTAGGGAAACATCTATTTATTACCATTATATTTCCACTTAATATTTTTATTCAATGTTGAAAAACAATAAATATTTTGATTATTATAAACATTAACAATACTTATTTTATTATACTTATTTTTAAGTCGAAATTAATCTTATCTTGCATCATAGCAAAAAAAACTGTATGATTACATTGCTTTTCTAATTAAATTTAAATATATAAAGGAAGTAGGACGTAAGTTTCTTCGTTACACTTTAGCGCCAAAACTACTCAACCAGTTACATTGTACATATATTTTTAGAAGTATTAGAAAGGACATAAGATAGTTTTTTCTACAAAAAATATATTTTTTAAAATAATTATTATCCTTTGGGTCTCCAGTTCCTAATAATCTTCACCGTCACGATCCTTGATCCGAAGGTAGACTAAGAATCTTGATACACCACTTCAATCTCCTTTGTGCATAAAAAGTGGTAAAGCTTGGTTCCGTGCTTTGTCTACGTTGTTAAGTGACCATCTATTAAAAGGAGCACTATTGCACTTCTCAAGAATTTAATCCTCTATCACGTAGAAGCTTACCAACGACTTCACACAAGCCATAGTAGGTATATTTTAATATGGGAAATTTTATTATGAAACTTAAAAAAAGACCTTTTTTCTTCTTATTTTTGGTCACCTTAATTACAAAAAATTGTCATCACTCAATGAGTTTAGATTGTAAAATCTAAGTAAATGATAAATGTAAGTAAGTAGTTCTGCCACTCAACACGCAACGCCTCAAATATTCGAAAAGTAGAGAACTGAGAATATCACACTAAGTTCCCTCTGCTGCCATAGCTTCACGCTATATCCCGCATATAGCAGAGCAGGCTGCTATATGCGGGATATAGCGTGAAACTTTGTAAAATATTTTACATTTTAATAACGATCAAATATATTTTTATAGATATAGTATACGTGCAAGTACTTAACCAATATAAGAACCTAATAAATATTCCTCTGCTGATTAAAAGTGATCTGTTAAAGTCAGAGTTATTTAACGAGGCTTTCGATATTTTACAGTTATTATAAATATATTTTTTTTAAGAAAAAAATTGTATAGTAGCAATTTATTAATGACTGACGATGCCATTTTGGAATTTAAAAGCCATTTCTGTTGATCAATAAGTACATTCAATCATAGTTAAATTCCATTTTGGGGATTGAGAGTATTGTCATCTTATAAATCAATATTTAATACCTACGCGTCTAAACGTTCACGGTAACGGCACATCTCCATGAAAATAGAATTACAATTTACATCACAAAGCACGTGTTGATAAGGTGTTTTTGACTTTCGATATTTTTATGTAGAAACAAGAATTCATTGTCTTGTACGGAGAATTAAATTCAAATATCTATTATTTTTTCATATACTTACATTATCTGAAATGTTGCTAGTGTGAAATCATTCTTATTCAGCTTTTCATTATTTTAAATGTTTATTATAAATTTCTTGTTACATATATTTTACTTTTTTAAAAACGTATAAAAGTTTCAGAGTAGCGGGTTTGAACCTGCGTCTCTTGGAAACCGTCTAAGCGCTCTGGCCACTTAGCCATACGTTCTCGTCAAGCTATGTCGAAATTATTTATATGCTTGTTATAATTTATTTATTTTGCTAGCATCTCGAAAATGAAAAAATCTTCATGAGTTTATCTCATAACTTTCATTTGTTCCTTATCTATTCATACATCAATATAAATTCAGCATATTTAAAAATTATAAGTAAAAGTTGAATTATGAGGCCAGTCTTAACGCAGCGGCTGTACTGTAAAATCGACTGGTTGTGGGTTCGATCCTAACTCGAGGAGATGAAATATTTACTTAAATTTATATTTCCATTTCCTCGCTCTGGTGTCGAGACAAAGCGCGGCATTGAGTTCTGCCACTCAACACGCAATTCCTCCAGAAAGTGGCGAACGGAGTGTCTTAACACTAGGTTCCCTTTTTCTACCCTGCTGTGTGCGGGATACAGTGTGAAACTGATTTATAGGTAAAAGTTCAAAATACAATAATGTTTAGCAAACATAATAAAAAAACTATCATATTTTAATCGCGGTTTCCATTAAAGCGTCGCTTCAAAAGGGTCGTCGTCTACAAAAATCAAATCCTCTGAAATAGCACATTTCGATTACACATTTGTTTGGAAAGCCAACAGATTCATATGACACAAAAATACCCTCATCACGGCGCTCGTCCCTTGCTTTTGTCACACGAGGCCCGTCATCCAGATAGGTAGGACAAATAAACATAAGATTTTGGAACGTACGAACGGATTTAATAATTTAGTTTTATATTATAATCTTGAGGCCAGTCGTGGCGCAGGGGCGCAAAATGTGACTGTAAAACCGACTGGTTGTGGGTTCGATCCCCACTCGAGGAGATGGATTATTTACTTAAATTTATATTTCCATTTCTTCGCTCTGGTGTCGAGGCACAGCGCGGCGTTGAATTCTGCCACTCAACACGCAATTCCTTCAGAAATCGGCAGAAAGTGGGGAACGGAGTGTCTTAACACTAGGTTCCCTCTACCTACCCTGCTGTGTGCGGGATACTGTGTGCTGATTTTTTATTTATAATCTATAAAGAATAAGAGATAAGTGTTCCTTTGTAGTGTGCTGGTATATATATACTAGATTGTGATTGCAAATTGCTTTACTTTGGCCAAACAAAGATAAGCATCTGTGTTAATGTGAAGGACCATATTTACGATAATTTAGAATGGGCTTGTTTTGAAGTGTGTGGGCATACATGTATACCCAATAATAATAAAAAGTTTGATATACCCATTAGCGTATCTAGAGATATTCTTTTTGTTTGTAAAATTTCTGGGGCGAGCACCAGGCTATTCTGGGACAGGCACCGCCTACCCCCCTTTCCTACGCCCATGGATAAACTTCATAACCTCGTTAGGAAAAATATCCTTGAATAATATACCTATACGCGTGCCATAATAAGCTACAATACAATCTTCCTAATTTTAATAGAAAAGACGACTGCAAGCGCCTGCCACACCAAAGTACAAGTTACAGTCAGCTAATTTACCCTAGGTAGTATGGATATGGTATTTCAGGCCAAAAATATTCGACAAAATAAATGTTTTTTGCTATTTTAAATCTATAATAAGTTAATTAAAACTCTAAAACTACTGCTTACTAAAAATACAACATTTTTCAGCTTCACGCTGTATCCCGCATGTAGCAGGGTAGGCAGATGGAATCTAGTGTTATGATACTCCGCTCCCCATTTCGCCTCGACACCAGGATGAATTATTAAATGTTCACTTCCTTGAGTAGGAATCGAACCTACGACCAGTCGCGGTTACAGTCATACGCTCGTGCTAGGTGCACGAGCTCCTCGTCAGATCTCAAAAAAATAATAATTTTATAAATAAATTTGAAAGTTAAATCATCATCACACGTCTCAGTCACGATTTAAAATAACTGAAGTGAATATGAAAATTTTAATAGTTGTTTAATCATCATAAAATATCATTATAATAATCATCTGTTTGTATTTAAACAAAGTCTTGCTTATCTAAATGTATCACGTTTAAATTAGCTTTTAAGATAAATACTATTAAATCATCATATATAATGATCTACTATCATAAATTTATCCAGTTTAATTAATTCAAGATAACCTCTTTGACTACTTACAGAATATTTTTTTATAGTAAATAGATACTGAAGATCTTTAATGGTGAACAAGGTCGTTTTTCAGGGGCAACAGCGTGAGAATGTAAACACGACAGGTTGTGGGTTCGATTCCCACTCGAGGAAATTAAATATTTTCATTTCTTTCGTTCTGCTGTCAAGGCACAGCGTGGCGTTGAGTTCCGCCATTTAACATTACGTTCCCTCTACCTACTCTGCTGTGTGTGGGGTAAAACCTGAAAAACGCGAACCTAAAAAAAACGATATTGCATTTTTCCATTGTGTTATTTTGTGTACTGATGTTATTCTATATGTCACAATTATACTTAAGCTTCTATATATTGAGCACTTGATAGGAACATATGCGTGCTTTAATTGTCCTTGTTTATAAATTATTATTATAAATACGTATTAAATCCAAATATATAATTTATATTCAATAAATAAAGTCTTCGAGGCCAATCTTCGAGGCCAGTGGGGTTCGATTCCCACTAGAGGAAATGAAATATTTAATATTTTCTTTTTCTTCGCTCTGGTATCGAGGAAATAAATGCAGTGTTGAATCGGGCGAAAAGGGAGTGGAGTGTCTTAACACTAGGCTCCTCCTGCCTACCCAGCTAAATGTGGGATAGAGCGTGAAGATGTAAAAAAAATAAAAAAAAAGATTAATATTCTAGTTCACAGATAATATAAAATAAATCAATAGATATCTATGGAAAGAGAAATAAAAACAAATGACAACTATTTTTTACGTAACTTCATTTAAGTAATTTACACCGCTTATCAGCCAATATAATTGAGTATTTAAAAACAAATTATCGCCTCAAGTGGGGACAGCCAGAAAAATATTATTTTAAATGACTTAAGTCGTTAGCTTCTTTTGAAAATAAACATAGGTATTTACATAAATAAATTCATATATACATACCTATGTATCATTACCAACTGTCAAGTTGACAGTTGATTTGTAAAACAAAATTAGCGACGTTATCTCATTTGTTTTACAAATCTGAGCTTGTGCTTGTAAACATTTCTGTTTAATTAATATATTTATAAAAAAAATCAATTTTATTGAAAACAACAAATCAAAATGAACTGCGTTGGATCAGCCAATACAATAAAAAATAAAATATGTAAAAGCCAAATAATAAAAGTTAAATAATATTGATAATAATATGTTTAGGGCCAATCAAAATTATATATATTTTTACTTTATTTTTTTTTACTTTACGGCTGCATCCTTTTTATTCCAGCAGACGAGACAAACAGTAATCTAGTGTCGAGTCACTTACTTCTTCCAAGTTTTTGTGACACTGCATGTTCAGTATCTCACAGAACCAGTCCCACTGCG
This sequence comes from Heliconius erato x Heliconius himera, assembly GCA_013421005.1. NCBI lineage: Eukaryota > Metazoa > Arthropoda > Insecta > Lepidoptera > Nymphalidae > Heliconius > Heliconius erato x Heliconius himera. The sequence goes on along the minus strand of JAATLQ010037785.1, from coordinate 30,916 downwards.
GTGCGATGAACCTAATCTATACTAATAGAATAAAGCGGAAGAGTTTGCTTGTTTGTTTGTTTAAACGCTAAGATCTCTGGATCTACTTATTTTTGATTTTGTATGAAAGCAACGTTCTTTAGAAGTGCTATAGGCTATATTACGTTATGGTGTAAATCTTAATTAGCCTTAAAATACGGAATAACAATAATAAGGAACGTAGTAGTAAAGTAAAAGTAGTACGGTAAAAAATGTTTTATTTTATTAGTTCTAAAAAATAGTCCACGATATCATATATCTATCTCTTATAAATAATTCACAATAAGGTATTTTGTGACAAAAATAAAAGAAATTTGCAGGGGATATTTCAACGTTTTTTATTTGATGAAGGTACGAGCCAAAGTTATTCCATCATCAAGTAAATTTTATGAAGATATGTTTTGGCTTTGTAATTTGAACGGATGCATTTTGAGAAAATGTAAATTTAAAATAATTCAACGCTCCGCTTTCGGCCGCAAGCATAGGCACGAGTCCTGCGGGCTTGCACTTTCTCAAAATTATTGAATGTATAATTTATATTGATTATATAATTTATATTGATTATCTTATGGCAAATGCAACATAATAAAATAATTATAAGTGGCATGCGGGCGAAGCCGCGGGTGGGCCGGTAGTACTTTGTAGGTACACATTTAAAATAAAAAAAAAATATGATTCAATTTGAAACTAACACATATCTAGTGAAGAACTGAGAGACGTGCTACTTGAACACTAAGAACATATGTCTTATATCCCACAAAAATAGTAAAAATGTCGTTCTGAACGTCAAAAAGTAAATTGCTAAACTAAAAAAACCTATATATTGAAGTTTGAGAAGAATTGAAAATGGAAAATACAGTCATACAAAATACATACATATATGTAGAAGTAGTACAAAAATACATAGATACAAAAGATAGGTTGATGTCCGCCCGGTTTTATAATTGTTTTTTATTGTTTTTAAGAGTACCACTAGGCCTGTACCACGAGACCGGTATACCTATTAAGAGACATTGTACAGAAGTGAAGGCGTGGTTGGGCGCACGTATGAGTTCGACTCCGACCAGCGAGCTGCGCGCGCGCATGTCTCGGGCATATTGTTTACAAACAAAGATTACGAAGTGACCCTCGATTTTTTATCATAGCCGTTCTCTAGTGGTGATTGTGAGGTTGCACTTACTAAAGATTTTACGGTAAGCTTTAATTTTTTTTTATAATATTTGGTTTGTGTTGTTACTTCAATTTTTAAACTAGGAATTAACCGGGATTTCTTAAACTTTTTAAAATTCTAAATTTATATTATAACTATATTTTAATTATGGAATAACATTTTTAGTTTAAAAATAATATTTTAAATCCTATTCGTATTTAGACACATATTTATGAAAAGTGATTTTTGAAAATGCCATAAAGGAGATTAATGTAACATCAGTAGCAACTGTTGTTACATTATTCTCCTTATAACTGTGATTTATCTAATTCTTATTATATTACGGATTACGGATTTTTTTATATCGAAGCTTTATTAAAGAAACTTTAACATAAAAAGGAAAGGTAATAATTTTAATTTTATCAATACTTACGTATATAAATATATTATTTACACATACTGCACTAAAATAAGAATATATTACACTGTGTACGAACGGGCGTGAAGTGCTATTGATTACAAATTATAACAAGTTTATTTTTAAACTGAGCGAGTATGTGATCCTTAGCTTTCTGTACAGGTCAGTGACTTAGTGCCGGCTTATATTTAATAAGGATTAGTAAGCGAATATCTTTTTTTTAGTTTCATGTTGTATCCCGCAAATAACATTGTAGGCGGAGGATACCTAGTATTAAGACACTACCTTCCCCACTTTCCGCCACTACTTTGCCTTGTTACCAGAGAATTTATTCTCTTAAGTGGAAATTGAATTCACAACCATCGCGTTTACAGTCACATGCTTGTGCCATTGCGCTACGATGGCCTCTCGTCGAGCGGAATTTCGAGAAGATAGGTTTGACTCTTTTAAAATAATGGCTTGAGCAAATTATGTTGAAGTTACAAAAGTAACTGATTTCGCTATTTTATATTTTTAGTTCTTTGGTTCTTGGGAAGTCTCTAATATTTTTTTAGGTTTATCTCAAAAAAATATGATAAAGCTTTAAACTCACGATAAGTGGATAAGGCATTTTAATTTCTAAATATTAATGTGTAGATATTTTATTTCTACATGAATTCTAATTCCTGTGAAATTAGCAGGAATATAATTGTAAAATATATATAAAAATAAAATAAAATGTATATATTACGTAAAAATACTTATCAGCGTGAAAACAGATGCGTTTTAATTATAAATTTTTCCTCGGGGTTTTTTTTATCGCTATAGCCCATAAGAATTTGTGCTAAAATTTAACTTTTTTAAAATCTATTATTTTTCGATTTTATTTCCAAGATTTATAGACCGATAGTTTCTAATTATTATATAGCCTATTATTGAGCTATACTGAGAAATGAAAAAATAGAACGCAGACCCAACAGTCGCTCTGTATTTGCCAAGAATCTGGTTTTTTTTTTAAAAATACGCATTCCCTATTATCTGCTAAACCACTGAAAATCACTGAAAATACATGGGGGTGAAACGGACAGGTACTGAGGTCCCCTGCCCATAGAAAACCGTTGACCCGTCGATCGAGTTACAGCCTGTATAATGCTTATAATTGTCTTGCCTATTAAGTCCGTATTATAGTGAATCTATTTAAGATCAGAGTAAGTAAAAATATACTATAAATGTAAAGAGAGAAAAAAAAAGATTTATTGTAAAAGTTTAATGTTCAAATTCATTCAATGTATTCTGATTTTCCAATATTATATTCATAAGTGTATACGATTTATAATTATGTGAATATTTACATACTAAATTCCACGCTATTATTTTTCTCGTGGTAGGTGAGAATGCTCAACGATATCATGTATAATAAGAGCCTGATTAAATATGTATGTATATACTAGCGTCTAAAAAGTATAACCTTTTAGACGCTTCACGCTGTATCCCGCACACAGCAGGGTAGGCAGAGGGAACCTATTGTTAAGACACTTCGTTCCCCACTTTCTGTTGAATTCTGGAGGTATTGCGTGTTGAACGGCAGAACTCAACGCCGTGCTTAGCCTCGACACCAGAGCGAAGAAATGGAAATATAAATTTAAGTAAATATTTCATCTCCCCGAGTGGGGATCGAACCCACAACCAGGTTTTACAGTCGCTACGCCATGACTGGCTTTCGGCCTCATTCTATAATAACGCATTTTTGCACTATTTCATTGCACGATACAACAAAAAGTATGATTTTTAATGTTAATATGAAGAAAATTTAAGAAATCTTAAAATGAAATAACTTATTAAGCTATAAATAGAAGCCATGTTCCTAGTGTATATGTTTACTGTTGAAAAAAATCATAATATTTTTAGTATGGCGTTATTTCTTCAATAAATCTATAACATGGTTCATTTATATGTAGAAACGTTAAAGTAACAATAAAATTTAACATTTTGCAAAATTTTTAGAGGTTAAACTTTAAACAGCATTGTGGTTCTGACTTTATTTCTGACGTTAAGATTTATTGAAATAGTTTACGTAAAATTCTCTACCTCAGACGTGAAATTGTGGAATTTAATTTTGTGGAAACTTTATATATATGTAAGAGAATTTAGCTTTTTAGCCCGTAATTTAGATTTTATACTCATAATCACTCTATGAATACTAATAATTCTTAAATATCTAGAATGTATTATATTTTTTCTTATTCTACATTAATAAAAAAATCGGCCGGCTTCAGTACCAATTTCAAAATTATAAGTCAACGGGAAGTCCCACTTAGTCAAAAATTTTAATTTTAGGGGAATTCCATTACAAATATAAGTTTCGAATGTTTTTTTTTCGAAGAAATTCTTATTGATCATCCATGCTCCCCCCAGAACAGTCTTGTAAACTACGAAATTTTACTAAAAAAAATATCCAGAAAAATTAAAAGAATAATATTTATACGAATACGAATATTTCTTCAAAGCCCTCCAAAAAAAAACTCTAAATGCGCCCACGATAATGGTATTATATTATAATTCCTTATAAGCACTTCCTACTGCATACTTTGTTTAATTGAAATAATTTACTTTAAAGGAACAGATGCTTTAAAATAATATTTTTAATAAAGTTTATTTATTTATTGAAAGTTTATATTTGTATTATTATTACATTTTAATTTGCAATTGTTAACGACGTAAAAGATAAAATCTGATATAATGCATTTTACTTTATATCTACTATTTAAACATTTCTTAAATAAATATTTAGCTCAATTACGTACATAATAACGTGCATTTATTGCACACAATGTATTCGAGCTTAGTTTATTTGAATATTTTTTTTTGTCAGCTTCACGCTGTATACCGCAAACAGGGTAGACAGATGAAACCTAGTGTAAGTTCTGTGTTCTGCCGAATTCTGGAGGCATTGCGTGGTAAGTGGCAGAACTCAACGCCGCGCTTTGCCTCGACACCAGAGCGAGGAAGTGGAAATATAAATTTAAGTAAATATTTCATCTCCTCGAGTAGGGATCGAACCCACAACCAGTCGCTTTTACAGTCACACTTTGTGCCGCCGCGCCACGACTGACCTCAATGTCAGAATATTTAATTGTATTGAAATTTTAAATAAACAAGACACAAACTTATACAAATCTAAGCAGTTTATTATAGTAGGTAAGACTATAGATATATCGCAGTTGTTATGCAATACATATATCAATAGATAATACTAGACTTTTTTTATTGAGATAAGGCTCGATTGTGTCAGGACTTGGTCTTTTACTTCAAGTTTTAATTATTAGATATATAAAAAATAAATATATTTCTATCTTTATCTAAGAAATTATATAAGACATTAGTTTTTTGGCAAGAAAATTTTAAATATATCTAGGTGTTTTATCATATATAAACTGCTGTGAGCTCAAACGTGTGACTGTAAACGCATCGGTTGTGAGTTTTCATGTTTTCCATCTGGTAAAATGGCAAAAGCGTGGCGTTGAGCTCCGTCATTCAATACGCACTGCTTCCACAATTCGGCGGAAAGTAGGGAGCGGAGTGTCTTAACACTAGACTCCCGCTTTATGCCGGATATAGCGTGAATCTAAAAAAAAATAAAAATGAAATATAAGCAGCAACCATCAAACTTAGTAAATGAAACCTAATCACTGGGTATAGGAAAAGGCAATTGACATATTAAATTTAATAATAAAACTAACTTGAACTAACTTAAGTTAGATCACTATTTACAATTCAAGGTTAAACAATCGACTCAAATTCCTTATAGTGCATTTACGTACATTATACGTGTTAGTAATATAATAATTAAAATAAGATCATTTTGATTTGATAATGTTTAAGCAAAAGCTGTTATTTTTATATTATATTATATAAAAAAAATCAGCTTCACGTTGTATCCCGCACACAGCAGGGTAGGCAGAGGGAACCTAGTGTTAAGACACTCCGTTCTCCACTTTCTGCCGGATTCTCGAGGCATGGGGTGTTGAGTGGCACAACTCAACGCCACGCTTTGCCTCGACACCAGGGTGAAGAAATGGAAATATAAATTTAAATAAATATTTCAGCTTCTCAAGGGGGATCGAACTCACAACCAGTAGGTTTTACAGTCACACTTTGTGCCCCTGCACCACGACTGGCCTCATTTTTGTATATATTGTTAAATAATTATTGTATATATGTATTTTTATACCTGCATGCATTGACCTAGCACTATAGGCGGGGAGATAGTGTTAGGACTTACAACACTCCGTTCTCTGCTCTCTGCTCGAATATAATATTTGATACAGCGCATATTAATTGGCGAATATAAAGGCAAATTTTTGTCTATCAGTGAAGAAAAATAGAAATAATTCATTCAAGAGCTGTCTCTCGGTTGTACCATTACATTGTCTTCATCAAAATATTATTTTTATTAAATCAAATTGAGGCCAGTCGTGGCGCAGGAGCACCAAGTGTGACTGTAAAATCGACTGGTTGTGGGTTCGATCCCCACTCGAGGAGATGAAATATTTATTTACAATTATATTTGGCAAAATGGGACGGTGAGTTTCGCCACTCAACACGCAATGCCTCCAGAACTCGACGGAAAGTGGGGAACGGAGTGTCTTAACACTAAGTTTCCTCTGCTTGCCCTGCTGCGTGCAGAATACAGCGCGAAGCTGATTATTTTTATTTTTGACTATAAATAATTTATTCTAATTTTTATACTTGATCGAGTTCAAATTAATCTATGACCTTGCTTATACTTTAAAATAGAAGATTTTTTGTTCCTATTATTACACGATACAATTGGCATTTGTTATATCTGCGAACAAATAAAGGTCAATGACATTATCAAAATCTTATTTTTATTTTTTACTACAAAATCATGATTTCTACTTTTTGTACTTGATCGAGTTCTAATTAATCTAGTGACCTTGTGGATACTCTAAAAGAGAATAGATTTTTTTTCTATTACATAATACATCTGTGACCTTAAATTTAACCAATTTTAAATCGCGATCTGCGAACGACAAAGAATAAAAAAAAACAACTATAAAAAATTTAAATGTACGTTGTTTAATAGAAACTAAAAGTGATGAAATTGAAGTCACCCTGAAATGTGTGTTTCGGCACTTCTGGCCTGATTCAGTGGTTCTCAAACTTTGTGGATAACGAGCTCCAGCCAACTATGTGGTAATTTATCTGGATATCACCGCAATATAAGTTGGAAACTCGCACGAAATACTAGTAATTAATGGTATACCTACTGCCTTTTATCTTCTTCAACTATGCTGGGACAAACACAATGGAGAATATTTGTATTCATATTTTTTTTATTTTCCTATCATTATTCTATATGGATGAAGTTTGGATGTTGTTGTGTAATATTATTTATACATAAAAAATACGATATTTCAAAAAAAATATTTAGACAAATAATTTAAGATTTTTCTTAGTTGGTATATTTATTGATATTATACTATTTTCTTAGATTTACTTAGTTTCCCGCTGTATCCCTAACGGTGAAGCTAGACAGACCGGAGCGCCGAACGCTACGGTCTCTGCATACCTCTTTCACCACGTTAACTGTCATCAACTTATTCATAAATGCCCCCCGGGGGGTCGTCATGCACTTAACATGACTTTCTTCTAGTTTCTTTGACACTGTCTCCGAAAGTCCACCGAGGTCTGCCCTCCAAAAAAATAAATAAAACAACTAAAACAAGTGAAATCTGCAGTAGCCTATGTATTACACATTATACTTCCGAATATCACAAAAGAAATATTGCTTATATTTTCAGCTTGGCTTCATTATTTGCAATTGCACTATCAAAATCATTAATTATTTATTACTTATCTTGTTTACATAACTTTTACTATACTATGATAATTTTGTTTAGTAACAGTATTCAATGAAATAACAAAAGTAAATATAGAAACAGCATTAAAGTCGCATTAATCACGTTTCTCAAGTTAATCACTATAGTGATTTATACTCTCATATCGATAATATGCTATAAGTGATTACCTTATGTTTGTATGTATATATGTGCTAATTAAAAGGTTTTATAATTTATTTATAAAATAAATAATAATTTATAATTTATTTATCGAATACTACAAGAATTTAAATGATAAAGGAAACGCTAATTTCATCCTTAATTAATATTATAGGTAAAAGAATAAACTTTAATTTGATATGTAATTAAAATATAAAAAAGGGCGTAAGTGTAAAATAGTTAACAATAAAATACGTATTGGTTACACCTGGCAACCCATGGTTGCGACTGAGTGAGAGCTGGCAACTATATTTTTTTTCGATTCCTTTACAATAATCTGTTTCAAATAATGTTTGATAATTTGTACACTAAATAAGCATATAATTATCAAGAAATACCAATTACCAAAAATTTAATTTAATTTTAGGTTGTTGCGGCAAAATTTCGCGAGGCAACCATAGTGGTGAAACTATTCTACTAGTCATATAATTAATTAAAAAAAGGTTTTATTCAAATCAAATACCTGCATATTTTTGCACTCGGATCTTAGGCTAGATCTAAAATTACAGATAAAACATGACTTAAAAATGCCACTAAATGCTAAGGTCGTGAAGTTTGCATATTTGAGCATAATTAAGTTAAAAGTGAATAAATTAAAAAAGAATTTATTAACTCTTCTTTTTAGTTTTTTTTAGCGTTTTAGCAAATGATAAAAAAAGTAATTGGCATAAATTAAACAACATTGTACATTAACAATAGAACATTATTGCATAAAATCTAGAATCTAGTTCAACAGTATTATTTAATTTAACATTTTTTAGAGTATTTTTTTTTCTTTTCTAACAATACATATTTTTAGCATGATGGAAACTTGGGAACCTAGTGTTAAGACAGTCTGTTCCCTTTAAGTCACTTCTGTACCCCTACGCTACGACTGCCCTGGCATATAACAAAACATAACAACAACATCTTTTTTATTAATATTTATTCATTATTCAGCTTCACGCTGTATCCCGCACACTGCAGGGTAGGCAGAGGGAACCTAGTGTTAAGACACTCCGTTCCCCACTTTCTGCCGAATTCTGGAGACATTGAGTGTTAAGTGGCAGAGCTCAACGCCACGCTTTTCCTCGACACCAGAGCGAAGAAAAGGAAATATAAATTGAAGTAAATATTTCATCTCCTGGAGTGGGGAACGAACCCACAACCAGTCGGTTTTACAGTCACACTTTATGCCGCTGCGCCACGACTGGCCTCTATAAAATTTATAGATATCTATTGTTATGTATGTAATGCACTTCCTTTTCTAAGTGACAAACGAATGCAAGAGCCGAAACCACGCGGCATAACGCTGACATTTAACAATATGGTTTAGTTTCTTGGGAAGTGTGTTTTATAGTTTAAAAAGAAATTTTGAGCTTCAACTAGTAATTTAAAAAAAAAATTATAACATCTATATTCCTAATCATTGTTTAAAAACTATTATTTAGTATATTTTTATGTTTTTACATTACATTTAAATTTAGGCACACACATTTTATATAGAATACCCTTATTTATTACAAACGGTGTTTTAAATACTATGAGTATTTCATAAAAATATTTTGTGTGTCATAAAAATAGAATATTCGTAATCTAATAAAATGCAAATTTAAAAATAACCTTTGATAGTTCTTTTTGAATTTGAATTTGAATTTTAAACATACTCATATAATAAATAGTTCTTGTAATATCAAAATGTATAAATTACCATAATTAAAAATAAATTATTTTAATAAATTAAATTAATAAATAAATTTAAATTTAAAAAAAGTGTGTAAAAATATTTAAAAATGTTGTTTGTTATTACGGATATGTAGGTATTATATATTTAAAGCTCGATTACAAAGAAACTGATACGCTTGTTACGCAACCACAGAGATGTTTTATTTAACTTATAGAAGTTAATACCTAGAGGTCGTATGTTTTGAACAGATTTAAGCTACTCTTGTTGATGTCTCGATGTCTCGTTTATAACGAACACGCGAAAAAATATTAAAATATTTTTTGTTTCTCTTACGCTGTAAAGCCTATATAAAGAAGAAGAAGTTAAGAAGTTCCTGGCTACCACCTGAATTCAAAATAGTACGTATAAAGCTAATAGTAATAGCAGAATTCAGCGCTATACATTGTCTTACAATGACATAACAAGGATATAAAACTAATCCATTCCCCCTACTTTGGTTCGTACACACAATTATCAAGTTTATAGTCAGACGCTGTTCTACTACGCCACGACGGTGTCAATAGATAATTAATAATATATTTGTTATTAAATAATTCAACAAAAAAGATGGAATGGACGTGTCCCGGAACGGGAACGGAGAGTCTTAACGCTATGTTCCCAGGTTCCTTCTGCCTCCCATGCTATATACGAGATACAGCGTGAAATTATTACTATTATAAATATAATTAAGTAGATCCCAGGGGTTAAGACGCTTCACTGAATACGATAGCAAGCATACGATGTATCTAGTTACACAAGACTGTGTAGTGTATGACACTAAGAATTCAATATATGTATATAAAACAAATGTAAAGTTGAGGATGGAGCCAGTGAAAATAAGTTTTACCAAAAAACAGGTACCAGTAGGTTTTTGAGTTTATTCTGTAAATATATACATTGCAGAATTTGAGGCCGTCGTGGCTAGGGCACAAGAGTGTGACTGTAACGTGCGACGGTTGTGGGTTCGATCCCCACTCGAGAAAACGAACCATTTATTTAAATTTATATTTTCATTTCTTCACTCTGGTGTCGAGATAAAAAGCGGCGTTGAGTTCCGCCACTAACAAGCTATGCCTCCAAAATTCGGCGGAAAGAGGGGAACAGTGTATCTTAACACTAGGTTTCCTCTGCCTACTCTGCTGTGTGCGGGATACAGCGTGAAGCTAATAAAATAAAATATATACATATATATATATTTTTATTTTTTAAGGGAAACATACAGTACATTAAATATATTCTAATAACACACAATTAATAGTACAAATACCAATCAAGTTTCCACAAACTATAAATATATTTTATTTGTATTATTTCTCGTCCGCAACAATGCAATATAATAAAACTGAATCATGTATTGTGATATTTATGTAGTCCTCTTATAGAAACAAAGGCTATTCATAGAAAATGAAAATAAATAAAATAAGTAAATTAAAATAAGCATATTTTATTAAAGAAAAGTTGTTAGTGGATACTAACAAATACATAAAGAATAAAATAATTCACATTGTGCTTGTTTATAAAGAAAAGTTAGCTTTAAATAATAGACCACTAATAAGCATTATTATATTAAGGCTTTGCTTTACTTATATTATAAAACAATACATATATTTTTATTAATTATTTTAATAAAACAGCAAATTTCTATATTTTTATGCAATAAATAAATTTGCTTATGCATTTATTTAATTAGGCCTATACAATTACACTGAACAATACTAAAAACGTAGGTCGATGACCTTAATGTGGATTGAAATACAATGTATATTGAAATTGCTATTAATTAACTTGATATGTCATATGATAGCCTTTGTGACTGTTATAAGTGAATCAGTTCGTCGATTACATTTTTTTTAGCTTCACGCTGTATCCCGCACAAAGCTGGGTAGGCAGAGGGAACCTGGGAAGCTAGTGTTAAAAAAAACCGTTCCGTTTATTCTGGAGCCATTGCGTGTTGAGTGGTGGATTTCAACGCTGCTTTGCCTCGTAGCTAGGAAATTAAATTATTAAATATTTTATTTTCTCGAGTGGGAATCGACTCCATATCACAATCTGTCGCGCTTATTCCTCTGTGCCACTACTGGCCTCTATGGCTCTCTCTATTAATAAATTGTATTCTTTATAATATTTTCGAATAATTTCCTGTATAAAAATTGACTTTAATGAATTTAAAAAAAAACATATAATAATAATTGCACATTTCTAACTTGTAAACGTATCCTAACTTAGTATTATTACTAAATAATGCTATCTATCAGAAGCTATTAGAGGTTTTAATTGATTACAATAAAGTTGACAAAATTTAGTTTACATTTTTTATGAAGTGAACTGAATTCGGTGGAAATTGGGTAAGTGTATGTAGCATATAACGTCAAGAAGTAGGTATAAACAAATAAAAAAATCCGAAAAAAAAATATATATATTTATTATACAGATAAAAAATGGATAGAACCCACGGTACGCAGTGCGACTTGCACTTGACCAGTATTCTTCTTTTAAGATACGAAACCCCAAAAATTAATGCATAATATTAAAAAAAAACAGAATTCTTCTTGGAAAACTCGTCTAATCAACAAAGCAGTACGCACTAGATATGGTGTTAATTCATTTTTCATAAAAAAAAAACATTTATTCATTCATTAAAAATAAAAAAAATATTAATATTCTATTGTATTTCACACAAGGAGAAATCACTATTGTCTTAGAATGATTAGTTACAAAATGAGATTAATATTGATTGTATATTAAAAACGAAATTTAAATAAATTTCAATATTAATAATTTATAATCATTTTAAATCAAAATTAAAATAAATCAGCTTCACTCAGTATCCCGCACACAGCAAGGTAAGCAGATGGAACCTAATATTAGGAAGACATGAAAATATATATGTAAATAAATATTTAATTTCCTCAAGTGGATCGAACCCACAACCAGTCGATTTTACAATCATACTTTGTGATACAGAGGGAACCTAGTGCTTAAGGCTCTCCGTTCCCAAGTTTCCGCATAATTTTCGAGGCATTGCGTGCTGAGTGGCGGAAATCAACGCCACGCCTTTACCTTATTACCAAAGTTAAATAATGAAAATATTAATAAATAATAATTAATTTCCTCTTATAGTAATCGAACCCACAACCGCAGCGTTAACAGTCGCACATTTGTGTTGTGTGATTAATGTTTAATACATATTGAAATATGTGTATATTTTTATTAGAAACGCATATCAACAAAAACAGAATAGATTAGATAAAAAATAAGTTTCATATGTTTATATGTATTCTTTAAAAATACTTCTTTTATTTGATAACACGTTTTACTGTCGTATAACCAAACTTTACTTTATTTGAATTATCGCAATACGCAAGTGACATTGTATTTGGTTACTTATAAATGAAAATATTACTGAATTATTGGTGTTACCTATTGAAGCGCATACTTCAAGTTTTACGACATAAAATGGCTAGTGGTGACGCTCAAGAAAAAGAGGTTTTTACGTTTTATTTTAATTATATATTATGAATATTATAATTTTTTGATAATTTTTTGTTTTGTTACTAAAATAAATCAGCTTCATGCTGTATCCAGCAAACAGCAGGGTAAGCAGAAAAAACCTAGTGTTAAGACACTCCGTTCCCCACTTTCCGCCGAATTCTGGAGGCATTGCGTATTGAGTGGCGGAACTCAACGCTGCCCTTTGCCTCGACACCAGAGCGAAGAAATGGAAATATAAATTTTAAATAAATATTTCATCTCCTCGAGTGGGGTTCGAACCCACAATGAGTCGGTTTACAGTCACACTTTGCCCCCGCGCCACGACTGGCCTCGTTTTATTTTATTTATTTATTTTTTAATAATTAAATATTATTGTATTTTTTAGGTGTTGTTGAGTGAAGTTAAAGACATGGCGTTGATAACAGAAAATATGGATTTAGAGAGGGAGTATTCTCCAAGTATGTGGTCAAGAAGATTTTCGTCGGCGCAAGAGGTCCTACAGTATCACGTAAATTTTGTAACCACAGGTAGGCTCTATTACTTTTCAAAGTAATTTATAATTTTTATATTGAATTAAATTATTATTGCAATTTGAATGACTTATAATTGTGAATGCGGCGTTAAGCTCCACTACTCAACACGCAATGCCTGCAGAGTTCGGCGGAAAGGTGGGAACCGTAGTGTTTTAATAGGAACGGAGTGTTTACACTAGATTCTCTCTGCCTGCCCTGCTATATACGGGATGCAGAGTAACCTAAAAAAATCAATTAAAGAGAACATTTCGTCACTCTTATTTAGAAAACGTATAAAAATTTAAACGTAGCGGGACTCAAACCCGCGCCTCCTGGAAAACGACTACGTTCAATTTTTTATACGTTTTCTAAATAATTATTTTTCTTTCCTAAGTGTGGATTAACACTTTAAAAATGTTAAAAATATTTCGTCACTCATTTAATGTAATAAATATTTACCAAAATTTGTCTTTAGTATTATGCAAAAGAACGTGTTTTAAAATAAGTAGTTATCTCTTGTGCGCAAATTTATATGGTTTACATATTGCGATAACATTTTTAAACAAATAATTATCACCAAAACTAACTACATATAGCTGAGTAAATAAATTTATGTTAAAGTCCCATTTTTATATATTTTAATATAATATATTTTACTACTTATAAAAGTGAATAAGAATAATATAAGAGATTAAGCTATTAAAATATTTACCTTTTCCCTTTTTACTCTCGTCACATACCACTAGCATTTAGTTAGGTAAAAAATTTTGATATCCACATTATTTTATTTGTTTTGGTAAATGACAGACGGACAGATATTTTCAATTCTATCCTATATAGATTAGACCTATAAGACAAGTTTCTCATACAATTTACCAATAATTAGCTATGTCGTAAGTCCTTAGATAAACTAAACCAATATTTGTCTTGAACCCGAAGTCTTAGACGTAGTTGGCATAAGCACCTGGACTATGAATTTTATAGTTAAAAAAGAATAAATAAATGGGAAATTAAACAAAAATCATAATCTTAATTACTGCATGAAAGGCAGCTCAGTTCAATTTGTTGTAAATTTCTGCATATTGGCCCCAAAAGTCAATAGAAAATAAATTAAGATTATGTTTTACTCTTCTTTCAACTGCAAATAAATATTTGTTGTTAGCTAATTTACAAATATTGATAAGTCATAGCTCATAATACCGTTTTACAGAAATGAGTAGAGTTTCTGGAAACAAACTTCCTAAGTGAGCAAGTAAAACTTCAGGAATCAAAATAGTCCCTTGAACAACATTGTAAAGGAATTTTTATATTTTATTATTGAAGTCTCTCTCATAAAAAGCCCTACATTTTGTGTAAAGAATTATTTAACAAAATTGTATCATTATTTCATTTATAGCAAGCGAAATAGCAGTTAACAACGTGCCACATAAATTAGAAATTGAATACGGATCAACCCCAGGGCAGAAACTCGATATTTTGGGAACGGATCTTCCAGATGGTAAGTGTGATTATGCTAAATTCAAAAGAACCCACATATAACGTACTCACCTTTGATATTTACCTGAATCAGGATACGTTAAAATCTTTTTAAACAATATTTCTTATGTAATTGTAACTTCCTAATTAGGTACTGGATTATTAAGACTAGGACTTACTAGATTTGCTATGCATTTGTTGTTATTATATATTTATGTATGTATTTATCACTTGAGGCCAGACGTGGCGCAGGAACTTAAATCTGGTAACGAGGCAAAACGTCCTGAGTCCTGCCGCACAATACGTAATGCCTCCAGAATTCGGCGGAAATAAGGGAACAGAAGTGTCTTTATAGGAACGGAGTGTCGTGTCTTAAAACTAGGTTCCTGCATAACCTGCTATATGAAGGATACACCGTGAAGTTAAAAAAATAACATTTGGAACATCATTTGGCACCCTTGGCACTGACTTAAAAAAAATTAGCAAAAGCTAACAGTAAAAGCTTGTATATTCTAAAAGCAACTATAGCACGCAAACCAGGTCTCGAGTGACATAACGTTAAACGATGCGACACGTTAAGTCACTTGGAATCTGAAGTAAGATTTGCTTTTTAAGCTCGACTTAATCAGTTCAGACAGAACAAGTCCCAATACGGGTCTAACTATAAAACCAGTCGTTAGTCGTTATTTAAAATTCCTCAAAGGCAGCCACATATGCTTGCATTTCTTCAGGGACAGAGTACCCTCTTCCCTCCCCCCGGTGTCGCTGTAAAAGCCAATAGGGCTAACAGCAATAAACTCATGATCGAAAAAAAAAGAAGTTATTAAATAACTAGCATATGTAATCCTAAGAGCTGGTTTAATCATTTACGGTTAATTCAATTGTCATTTTAAAAAGAGCACAAAACCTGAAATCGAACCCAATATTAACGAAAATATATATATACCTAACGTATATATATATAATATTATTATATTGTTTCTTGTTTAGGATCTACAAATCTAAATTCAACTGCGTACTTTGCTGACGTAATAATCATCTAACCTTTTACATCTATATATATAACTGGAAATTATAATAATATCATGTAGTTGAGGCCGTTCGTAGCGCAGGCACAAAGTATGACTGGTTGTGGGTTCGATCCCCACTCGAGGAAATGAAATATTTATTTACATTTATATTTTCATTTCTTCGCTCTGGTGTCGAGGCAAAGCGCGGCGTTAAGTCCTACCAGTCAACGCGCAATACCTCCAGAATTCGGCAGAAATTGGGGAACGGAGTGTCTTTACACAAGGTTCCCTCATCGTACCCTGCTATGTACGGAATACAGCGTGTAGAGTAATTTATTTTGATTTATACTATAATCTAAAATGAAATAAAATATTGAACACAACATTTTTACAAACCAACTTATTACTTTACCTTATGCAATCTTAAGATGATCTGTAAACAGGTGGTTTTAAAAAATCGATGTTTAAGGCCACAGATAATGATCAATTAAATATAACCTTAAATGAATGAATAATGAATGGCGTAGGAGTCACGCGTAAACATGGCTAGTACATACGTATAGGTATGTACTGTTGTATTATTATTAAACAAAATTAAATATTATTAATAATGTGAGATACTTAGTTATTTATTAATTATTATAATTATAATGAATAATATTTGTATTGTAATGGCGGAACTTTTGAAGAAATTATCACGAGATATATTAAAATATTGTAAGTCGTCTTGGCGCAGGGATACAGCACACGCTTATATAAAATTTATATTTTATTTGGTCTAAAAAAAGTTCAGGACACAGTATATCTATATCTTATAAACAAATCACAACAAGGCATTTTTTGCCAAAAAAATATTTGAAAATTGCAAGGTATTATATTAAGCGAAAGTTATTTCGGCGGCAAATTTTATGAAGATAAACTTCGACTTTTATAGAATGTAATTTGGACGTATTCCACAAAATGTAAAATTAAAATAATTCAACGCTCTGTTTACGGCCGCAAGCCTAGATTCGACACGAAGCAGCCATGTAGTGCTTGCACTATAATTATTTAAAAATTTAATTAAGTTATTGATTGAATGTATCAATCTGTTGGCAAATTCAGCATAATAAAAGTTTTATAGGTGGTATGCGGGCGAAGCCGCGAGTGGGCCGCGAGTATTAATACATATATAAGTTAGCCTTGTACCTTAGGACAGTTTTCTTCAATCCCACACAATTTTAATTAACTTGAAGTATTAATTTTTTAATATATCACATTCTCATGTTAATATTATTAACAGATATATACAGAGTATAATATCTTTTCTAGTATAAAAAAAATTAAAACATATTTTTTGATTTTGTTCCGAGTCACGACAATCACGTTTTGGGACAGTGACGAAAAAATATGTTTATACGAGAACTTTACCGCTTTGTTTTAGAATAAAAGTGTGATAAATACAAAATATTATAAATTAATTATAAATATTGATAGAATTATATACATTAAATATGTTGAAACATAAATTTCTTCAGCAGCCTTTCGTTATATATATGTATATGTATCCCGCTCAAAGCAGGTGGCAGAGGGAACCCAAGTGTTAAGACACTCCGTTCCCCACTTATCGTTTTAAAAACTATAACTATTTCGTAAAAAAGGATAAAAACTTTTTGCTTTACGTAATAATATATATCTAGTTTATAATATAAGATATATATCGAAAATGTTTTGTTACTCGTTTTAATTAATTTGTATCATGTTTTGTAAAATGTAATTACTAATTAGGCAGAAAATCAAGATATTCTGACATAACAACGATGATCTTAATTATATTAATTTATGAATATTAAAGTATCACGTGGTTATATTTCATGGAACGTATATAATATTGAATGGATACATACAAACATTTAATATAAGAAGATAAAACAGTAATAACATACGAGATAGGTACGTGCGGAAATATAACTCTTCGTTTGCAGTCGGGTAAAAAGTGTATTTGTACTTTAAATATGTTTACGAAATAGTTACTTAGGCTCTGGCTAATATAAATATTGTAATTGGACACGAATTTATGATTTTAAGTATTTTGGTCTGTCTGTTCGTTTTTCTGTTTGCACAAGCACATCTGAAGTACTGAACGGTTTTGAATATTTTTTTTGGTGTGTACCTATAAGAACTAGGCAGAATCTCGTGATGAACAATTTCCATTGACATATTAAAGTTGAAGATCTGGAACATTTGATGAATAATCATAACTCAAAAGATAAACTGTAAGAAATAATTAAATGCCTCCAATAATCAAGATTTTGAAATAATGAAATGTCTTCATAACCAACATTTTGCATTGACACATAAAAAAGTATTAAGAATATCTGATGAACAACTATAACAATCCAGCTGAACTACAAGAAATAAAGATATACCGCTTTAATGTTCAACGTGATAGGCATTTTACTTCTATACTATAAAGAAAACAAAATTCAAAGAATAAGCTTTCAATATCAATTGCCGAATGAAACGTCTCAAGGCCTAAAAGAAAACCAACAAATGTTTTTAAGATAACTTGTAAAGATAGTTAGTCTTACGTGAATTTCTTCCATTATAGTTATTTTCTTTACATGATAGCTATCTTGTTTAATATAAAGACGTTATCTTTTATTCAACTATCTATATATATTCTTTGACAACAGAAAATATCGAGTTGGTATATTTCGTGTTCAAGACTAGATTAGAAGTTCATTGGAATCGTGGTCCAAAAAAAGGATTATTTTTTGTACTTATAAAAATTTTGGAAACTCCATTTAGTATTTAATAATTTGTAAATAAGTAAAATTTTATTTTTCTTCACCTAAAAAATTAAATAAAAGCATTACATTCTTGTAACAATACACACAGGTATACTAGGTATACTCTACGAATCAAGAAAGGGCATATCCTGTTAGACAACGTAGTATTTTCGTATAGTGGGATCAAATTTCACTTTATAAAACAAGCATCAAATTTATAAATTTAAACCAAAATCAATAGACAATACCAAAAATAGTAGTTAAGTAGAACGAATGAACATTCTGAAAACTGTGAATAATTTAAATAAATCAGCTTCACGCTGTATCCCGCATACAGCAGGGTAGGCAGAGGGAACCTAGTGTAAGACACTCCGTTCCCCACTTTCTGCCGAATTCTGGAGACATTGCATGTTAAGTGGCAGAACTCAACGCCGCGCTTTGCCTCGACACCAGAGCGAAGATATTGAAATATAAATTTAAGTAAATATTTCATCTCCTCGAGTGGGGATCGAACCCACAATTAGTCGGTTTTTCAGTCACACTTTGTGCCGCTGCGCCACGACTGGTCTCCATGTGAAGTAATCCAAGTGAATAATTTAAGAACTCTCATAATAAAAAATAGCATTTAAAATTATCCAATAGTATTACAAATTTACTAGGCATTTGTTATTCATAAATTTGCATCATTCTAATCTAAAAGTCGTGACATTAACGCTATCTTTAATACTACTAGTATGTATATTATTAGATTCTTTTTATATCTGATATATATGATCTTTATTATGTGGCCAGTCGTGGCGCATGGGCACAAAGTGTGACTGTAAACGCAATTGGTTGTGGGTTCGATTCCTACTGGAGGAAATGAAATATTACTTATTTTAGAAAACGTATAAAAAGTTGAAGTTAGCGGGACTCGAACCCCGTTTCGAACCCCGTAACGTTTTAAACCTTTGACTACGGTACCCTAACAATAAAGTGTTAATTGATTAGTGACTGTAAGCTACTTTTTACCGTAAAAAATCTAAAAACCTCACAAGCAAAGCTGTGGGCGGAAAACTGGTATTGCACGAATTAGTGATGTGTATGTAGGTAGCTATCTTTTACATCTTCGACAATCAAAAGTGTACTTACAGGATGCTCGGTAGACTAATAGGATTGTGAGAAATTTAAGTGTTTTGTGAAATAATCTCTTAATATATAAATATCTTAATATATGTTTTGTGAAATAATATCTTAATAAATGTCGAGTATAGTTGAGGCCCTACGAGCCACTAAACTCGACTCAAATAAGCCTGATCTGGCCTCTCAATTAAAATACATACGTAATTGTTTACTGATTTAACATGAATTGCAGACCAATGAATGTTTCAAAGGGCCATATTTACAAGCTGCTCTCAAATCTGAGATCGATCTTGAGATGTAATTTTCATTCATTTTCATAGATTTATAATTACGTAGTATGTATGAAATCAGCATCTCAAGACCGATTTCAGACATGAGATCGGTTTATAAACACGGGCTTAAATACGGCTGTACTAAACAAATGATACGACTGGTGACATAAGTACTCGTAGGCATTTATCATTAGAAGCCCTACATGTGATGCCCTTATCTTTATCCTCCATATACGTAAAATGCCTTAAATGTCACCAGCATTTGCTCAAGTCTAGATTATTTTGTCCGCTGCTAAAACAGGTTTTACTGGAGAAACAACGCATAATAATATTAATTAGCATATAGAGTGGATTCCATTTTGTTTATAATAACAATACTAGTTTTGACGGAGAGATATTAATAATTCATATATTATAAAATTACATTAATTATTCATAATTGGTGAAAGTGTGACCCAATAAATAGAATCATTCAGTCAGAATGAAAAAGATATACATATATTGGGAACAAAACTATCTGGATTGTTTTTTTTTAATGAAATAACCCACATTGGAAACAAAAGGAAGTATTAATAAATTCAATTAACCTCAATTAAAAAGAAACCCACCAATATATAATTTAATTGTTTACTAAAGCGCTGTGTTGAGCTCTGCCACCCAACACGCAATGCCTCCAGAATTCGGCAGAAAGTGGGAATGGAGTGTCTTAACACTAGGTTCCTCTGCCTACCCTACAGCGTGAAGCTGATAAAAAAAAATTGTACTAGAATCAACAAGGTGAAATGTTTTCAATTGCGTATAAGTAAATAGGTATTTCTTATCATTATAATGTACATACGTATTACAACACTAATTGACTGACATTTAATCCTCCAAAGCTGTAATACTGCATATCTTTGCTATTTACGTAATACATTTGTTAATATAAGGATTAAAAATAATGTGTTTCTATTCTTTATGGAGTACTAAAGCTGTCACGCTGTATCCCGCACACAGCAGAATAGTCAGTGCTAAGACATTTCCCATTTTCTCCATTGCCCATTTTCTGCCGAATTCTGAAAGCATTGCGTGTTAAGTTTAATTGGCCTCAAAAATTCGTATTGCAAGCTTCAAATTAATTTGATATTTTGATTTTGACCTTAAAATAAATTTTATACTTTGCAGCCTCACGCTGTATCCCGCACACAGCAGGGTAGGCAGAGGGAACCTAGTGTTAAAACACTCCGTTCTGCCACTCCCACTTTCTGCCGGACTCTGGAGGCATTGCGTGTTAGGTGACAGAACTCAACGCCGCGTTTTGCCTCGACACTAGAGCGAAGAAATGGAATTATAAATTTAAATAAATATTTCATCTCCTCGAGTGGGGATCGAACCCACAACCACTCGGTTTTACAGTCACACTTTGTGCCCCAGCGCCACGACTGGCCTCTTATCATTATTTTTTTACATTTTGCAGATTCACCAATTCTAGTATACGTACACGGAGGCTACTGGCAGGAGCTATCCCGGGAAGTATCTCGTTACCCGGCGCAACCTCTGCACAGGTTTAGAATTAAGACTATAGTGGTTGGCTACGACCTGTGCCCCGCCGCTACACTACCAGAAATTATAAACCAAATCCAAAACGCTGCGCGATTCGTATTTGAATATGCTGAGAAAATGGGATCAAGGTAAATTTTATCTATCTATGTTTTTATCTATTTATGTTTTTATCTATCTATCAATGTTTTTCTATGATAAGCGACTAGGTGAGTTTTCTAGGATAGATATTGGAAGTGGAGGACATCCTCTTTTGTCATAAGTCAAACCGTTATCACGTATTGATTTTTTTTTATATCTATATGTATGAAAATTGACAAAAAGTATGTTAAAGTGAACATCATCTTAATATCTTTGTATGTACAGATATAACATGATATATAGTGATGTTTTTTTTATATTTATAAACAATTTTTGAAGTGTTATTCCATGCTTAAGAAAGTAAAATAATTATTAAGAAAACCTATGAAATTTTTAGAAAAAAAAAATTAAAAATTTGAAGTGCTGTGATTAACTAAGCCTAAGCCTAAGCCTATGTTCTTCGGACAAGTTAGTAAGAGGACTTAGACGGTTTCCAAAGAGACGCGGGTTCAAATCTCGTTACGTTCAAAAATTTTTTTACGTTTTCTTAATAAGTTTTTTTTATATTATTCTGATTATTATTATACTTTAAATACATCAACATCATCTACTTTTAAATAGGTTTGTTTATATTTATATCTCGGACATATGGACAAGGTGAACCAGATGATTTAAATTTAAGATAAAACATCTCATATTTATCTATCTCACAGAAAACATATTATATAATACTATAAAGGTCAAAGGATAGGTTCAAAATTACGATTTCTTCAAAAGTATGAACATCTTTTATAATTCAACATATTTATATTTCAATGATGGATATTAATAGGTACTTGTTATAAACTGCTTCAAGCTGTCAAATTGATTTCTAAATTAATGGGAGGATTAAACTTTTTGGCAAATGGCCACCGATTTGAACCCTCCTAATTAAAACAAATTTGATAAGTTTTTTTTAATTATTTAAATTTATTCTAGTAGATGTACCGTTTTTTAAATTTAAATTGAGTTGATTTAAAAGTATGAAAAGGATTTTTATTTGGTTTTGTTGCAAGTGGTTGTAATTATAATTTTATAATAATTTGTTTATAATTAAACGAGACAATGCAAGCTACATTATGGCATAGGAAGAAAGGAAGGGAGGTGATGGGGGAGG